>JAWMAG010000006.1:14482500-14487500 GCA_037013455.1 Ceratitis rosa
TTTTATTTTATTTTATTTTATTTTATTTTATTTTATTTTATTTTATTTTATTTTATTTTATTTTATTTTATTTTATTTTATTTTATTTTATTTTATTTTATTTTATTTTATTTTATTTTATTTTATTTTATTTTATTTTATTTTATTTTATTTCATTTTATTTTATTTTATTTTATTTTATTTTATTTTATTTAATTTTATTTTATTTTATGTTATTTTATTTTATTTTATGTTATTTTATTTTTATTAAATCAAAATTAGAGTTCCGAACAATGAAACACAAATTAAACACACGACCGTCTTAATATAATCAGTTTATTTGATGGATGTCAATAACAGAATGAAAGACTTAACATTAAAATAGATGTAATGAACTTCAAGAAATTAAGCATAAAGTAAGAGAGAAACATTGGAAATAAACAGTTAGGTACGTAGTTGAGTTGTACAGGGTCATGAGTATAAAATGAACTAACAAACTCCCACTCAACTCAAGTACATTATATACATACATATTAATAAAAAATACAATTACAATTTCATGTTAAGCATTTTACAACAATTGATATGCTTAAGCTTTGATAAACATTTTGTTAATAAATCGGCAACATTATCCGCCGAAGCAACATACTTAATATCTATTTCATTGGAATCGTACTTCTCTCTTAAATAATGATATTTAATATCGATGTGTTTTGATCTCTTCTTAGTTACTGGATTCCGCACAAGGAATTCCGCTCCCTGGTTATCGCAATAAATAACTGTAGGGTTCTCGCAATACTCTTTTAACCCAATTTCATTTAATAGGTTTCGATAAAAAATTGTTTCTCGCGCTCCTTCACACATTGCTACATATTCAGCTTCGGTTGAACTCAGGGATACACTACTTTGTTTTTTCGATTCCCAAGCAATCGGCCCGCCAGCTAGAAAATGTACATATCCGCTATATGACTTTCTATCAATAACATTGGCGCCCCAATCTGCATCTGTATAGCAATAAATTGTTTTCTCAATTTTACTATACGTTAAACTTGTATTAATGGTTTGCTTAAGGTAACGCAAAATATGTTTTGCTGCTGTAAAATGCTCTTTGTGTGGATGATTATTGAACTGCGACAATTTCGATAGTGTGTGCAGTATATCTGGTCTTGATATGACGGCCAAATACAGTAATCCGCCAATCAATGATTGAAAAACTTTAACATCATAAGTATCAGTACAATTAATATTTGTACATTTTTCTAAATTTAACCCACTTGGAAATGGAGTTGAATTTGGTTTACATTCAGACATATTCCATGCCTGTAATAGTTCGGCTGTATACTTCTTCTGATGGATCGTGATAGCACCTCTCAACCCGTCTCTCTCTATTTCCATTCCAAGGTAGAACGATATTGGACCACGGTCTACAACATCTACAAAATCTTTTAATTTATTTATAATTTTCTCCATAGTATATTTATTTTCACACGCAAGTATCATATCGTCGACATACAAGGCTACAATAACAAGCTCTTCACTGCTCGACATAACATATACGCAATTATCTGACATACATTTACGAAAGCCAATAGTACATAAAATTTCATTGAATCTTTTATTCCATTGCCGACCGGCCTGCTTTAGGCCATACAAGGATTTATTCAATTTGCATACCTTTTCTTTTTCATCTTTCTGTACAAACATTTCCGGTTGAAACATGTACACTTCTTCATTTAATGTACCATTTAAATAGGCTGCTACTATATCGATGTGATTTACCAGCAATTTATTTTGAACTGCAATTGCTAAAATTAATCTTATTGTGGAATGTCTGACAACAGGCGCATAAGTTTCATAATAATCGACATTCTGTCTCTGAAAACAACCTTGTGCGACTAACCTGGCTTTATATTTCTCTACGCTGCCATCAGCTCGTAGTTTCGTAGAAAAAACCCATTTGCTGCCAATAATATTTTTTCCAACAGGCTTGTCAACTAATTTCCACGTATTATTTTTCGTTAATGAGTTATATTCAGCTTGCATTGCTTCTTTCCAACGAATTCCGTTTGGACCTTCTAACGCCGCTCTTGCTGACATTGGATTGCAAACAATAGCATTCAAAACTTCCGAATTTACATTCTCTTCAACTAGAAATATTTTTCGCGGTCTACCAACACAACCAGTGCGTTCAATTTTCGGTCTTCCTCTCTTCCGATTTCTACCAATATCTGCTGGTTCCGCTTCCGCTTCGTCTGATGTACTCAATTCAGTTTCATTTTCAGTGTGTTCCGTATTGACGACGTCAACAGCACTAACATAAGGCATTACTTCGACAACGCTTGCATTTTGATTTGTGCTTGCTGATTGATTTACATAATTATCAGCAACAATAATATCGTTTGCCTTCTCGACATTTGCTCTTTCTCTACAAACTTCTCCTGCTGTATTAATCATAGACGTACTCAGAGACGATTCTGTTAAATTATTTTCAGAGAAAGATTTTTCAAAAAATTTTACATCACGTGATATTACTATGATCTTTCTATGACCATCATACAATCTGTAAGCCTTGCTTTGGTCTGAATAACCAACAAAAATTAATTTTCGACCTTTCGGCATAAATTTTGCTTGATTTTGTTGTTTTTGCAATGCTACGGCATCGCAACCAAACATTCTTAAATGAGACACAGATGGTTTCCAACCAAACCAACATTCATATGGTGTCTTACCTTGTAAAACTTTCGTAGGTGCTCGGTTTCGCAAATATGTAGCCGTATTCACAGCTTCTGACCATAAACTCTTAGACACTTTTGACTCCTCTAGCATACATCGACTCATTTCGACTAGCGTTCTATTTGCTCTTTCAGCAATTCCATTTTGTTGAGGCGTGTAAGCTACGGTCGTCTGATGAGCTATTCCATTTTGCTTTAAAAATAAATTAAATTCCGAGCTAAGGTATTCTCTACCATTATCGCTTCGCAAAATTTTTATAAAAGCACCAGTCTCTTTTTCAGCTCGCATTTTAAATTCTTTAAACGCATTTAATGCCTCCGATTTTCGTTTCAAAAAATAAGTTTTCATATACCTTGTATAATCATCTATAAAAGTAATGAAGTATAAAGATCCACTTTGAGAAGCATTGCGCATCGGCCCACACATATCGGTGTGAATTATCTCCAACTTATATTTACTAAGCACAGTACCATATGAGCAAAACGGTTTGCATGAAATTTTACATAAAGCGCATGTAACACAAGAAAAATCATTGGGCATTTTAACATCTAACCCACGAACCATTTCTTTATTTGACAACATGGATAAATCACGCATATTTAAATGACCAAATCGCCGATGCCATAAATCGAATTCATTTGCCTTAGCACAACTCATTAGCGCATACTCTTCGAATTTAAAATTTACAACAAATATACCACTGCTTTTTTCAGCTACAAAAATTAAAGCACCATTATTGGTGTACGCAAACGCTTTGTTCTTAGTGAATTTTACTGAGTTGTCATTGAATATAATTTTGCCTACAGACAAAAAATTTGACTTCAACTCGGGTACAAAGAGAACATCCGATAGAGTAATGTCAGCATGAGCTGATTTAACTTTCACATTACCTATCCCCATTGCTAAAACGCTCTCACCTGATGCTAATGTTACCTTCTGACTATGCTCTCTGTAGTATGTAAACAGTTTTTTGTTGTTGCAGATGTGTGATGACGCTCCACTATCCAATATCCACTGCTTGCTGTTGCGTACCACGTCATCACCTAATGCATTAAGCACGACCTCAGAATTCACTGTCCGTCTGCATTGGGCTCGCATATGCCCTCTCTTTCCACATGCATAACACTTGATGTTGTTTTTGTTGTTAGAGTAGTAACTGTTCCTCTGCTTTCGGCTTGTACTTGGCTTGACCTTCACGCCATTCACAGCATAAACCACATTTTCACCTTCATTGAGCTTCCCATTACGCCGTTCTTCTTCTTCATAAATTTTCAGCTTCAACTGCTCGATCTTTGGCAAATCGTCACGGCTTTCAATCGCCACCACAAAATCGATCTTTGGCAAATCGTCACGGCTTTCAATCGCCACCACAAAATTTTCCATATCCTCCGGCAGGCTGCAAAGTAGCATTATACTCAATATGTCGTCAGGGATAGTAACATCAATCTCCTTCAGACTCTCCGCAATGGAACAAAATTGATTTACTTGACTGTAGTAATTCGTGCTGCGTTGAAATTGAAAACGTACCAACTTCTTGAAAAGATTAACTTTCCTAGCAGGTCCTCTAGCTCGATATGTTTCAGACAATTTCAGCCATGCACCTTTAGCTGACACACAGTTTTTTAGGTTCAATAATTCCGACGGCTTCACGTTCAAAGTTATTACTGCAAGTGCTTTTCGGTCGACCAACAACCAGGCTGCTTTCTGTTCTGCAGTTGCACTGCTGCTACACACTGATTCAACCACGTGCCAATAATCCAATGTGATTAAAAGGCTTTTCATCTGGACCGACCAGACGCCGTAATTTTCACCATCCAATTTGTCAATCTGCGGCAACGTACCCGCCATTTTATCGACCAACGATAATTTCAACTTTAAGACCACGTGTAATTTATGATGGAGAGTTCCGAACAATGAAACACAAATTAAACACACGACCGTCTTAATATAATCAGTTTATTTGATGGATGTCAATAACAGAATGAAAGACTTAACATTAAAATAGATGTAATGAACTTCAAGAAATTAAGCATAAAGTAAGAGAGAAACATTGGAAATAAACAGTTAGGTACGTAGTTGAGTTGTACAGGGTCATGAGTATAAAATGAACTAACAATTTTATTTTATTTTATTTTATTTTATTTTATTTTATTTTATTTCATTTTATTTTATTTTATTTTATTTTATTTTATTTTATTTTATTTTATTTTATTTTATTTTATTTTATTTCATTTTATTTTATTTTATTTTATTTTATTTTATTTTATTTTATTTTATTTTATTTTATT
>JAWMAG010000006.1:14492500-14507500 GCA_037013455.1 Ceratitis rosa
AAAATACACACACCCATACATATAAAATTTAAAACTCCATTTTATTTATGATCACACAAAATATGCCAAAAACAGCATAAAACTACAACTGATTGCCAACGCGTGTTGCATGCCCCATGTAGCGGAAAAATAGCATGAAAGCAGAAATTATACACAAAAATTACGTGTGGCAGTCATAAAGTGCCAGCAAATGGCACATAAAAGCCCAAAGCATATTGCTCTATTTGAGACGATTGGCAAGCGCTGGTGTTGTTGAATACGATTGCAGTTGCAACGGAAAACTTGTGTAAAAGTTAAACATATATACCTATATTTGTATGTATGTATGTATGTATGACACAGTTTCTTTGTGTGACAAACGAATTCCTTAACACTGTACGTTTCGGCTTAGGCCTTGAAAATCATTGAATTATGTTAGCTAGAATTTACATCTCATTTGCGACGATTTTCGATGCCAGCACCAGGGCAAGAAGTTGAAAGCGCATGCAAATGACGCACTAAACGATGTTGATGTTGCTTGCAGTGGTTGCTACAAAAGGCATTTTGATTCAGCGGAAACTCAAAACAATTCGGTACTGAGACTATCGCAGAAAATATGCAAATTATTTTGCCCTTTTGTATGGATCAAAATATATCTGAGAAAATTCTCACAACTCAAACATACATATATATATATAATTGGCGCTTTATTATTCTCATTCCCAAGGTGACGGAGTTTAAACATATTTTTGATTATAGAGAATTTTATTTTACATCATTTTCCCTTATGTTTCATTCCATTTTTTCTGGTTTATTTAAATTATTTTAATATATATTACTTTGTTTTATTTTAATTTATTTCATTTTTTTCTTTTTATTTTATTTTATTTTATTTTATTTTATTTTATTTTATTTTATTTTATTTTATTTTATTTTATTTTATTTTATTTTATTTTATTTTATTTTATTTTATTTTATTTTATTTTATTTTATTTTATTTTATTTTATTTTATTTTATTTTATTTTATTTTATTTTATTTTATTTTATTTTATTTTATTTTATTTTATTTTATTTTATTTTATTTTATTTTATTTTATTTTATTTTATTTTATTTTATTTTATTTTATTTTATTTTATTTTATTTTATTTTATTTTATTTTATTTTATTTTATTTTATTTTGTTTTTTTATTTAATATTGTTTTAATTTATTTTATTTTATTTTATTTTATTTTATTTTATTTTATTTTATTTTATTTTATTTTATTTTATTTTATTTTTTTTTTTTATTTTATTTTATTTTATTTTATTTTATTTTATTTTATTTTATTTAATTTTATTTTGTTTTATTTTATTTTATTTTTTGTATTTAATATTATTTTAATTTATTTTATTTTATTTTATTTCATTTTATTTTATATTATTTTTTTTATTTAATATAATATTAGTTTATTTATTTATTTGTTTTATTTTATCTTAATTTATTTTGTTTAATTTTTTATTCTATTTTAATTTAATTTGGTTTATTTTCTTTAAGCATCAAATAAAATTTTGTAAACCTTCTCACGGCTATTTCATAAAGTAGAAAATATACAAGTTTTGGTTCTAATATTCATCAGTAAACTATTGTGCGTATTTTATTCATTTGATTTTCCTAAGATTGTCAATGATTCATAAACAGCTGTCGAGAAAATAGAAACAAAATGTCAACTCATACCGTAAGGCTTAAAAGTATTTAATTCCATCACTATTTCATATTAATTTTCTACTTAATGCAAATCATAATTTTGAGTGCTTTTAATGGATCATAAAAAAGTGCATAAAAGAGATTTCCAGTTAAGCATTTAAGCAACTACAAATAAAAATACACAATTTATGGTCACAGAAGTAATATGAAATAGTTGCAAGTGAATATGAAAATAAATTTATGAGGTTGTGTGCATTTTATTATTTCTACATATGTATTTATTTTTTCTGAAATTAAACAATTCGTTACGCTGCATGCTTATTTATCCAAATTTAGTCACGGCCAATTGATTACCGAGTCAACCCTTTTTTCTGTTCCTTCAACGCACCTTGTTAGTGTTGTGACATGTTCACGTGTCGCTCGTAATTAAAAATGCCACAAAGTATCTAAATATTTATTTTGAGTAGCAAAAGCATATATATTCACACACACACACACACATACAAATGTGTACACAAGTAAACAAAAAAATGCATAGTTGCGTGGCATCATAGGAATTGCAGTTGTTGGCTTGACATGAACTGTCATAACTCTCATAGCTGGCACCGCTGCCGCCGCAGCCTTTAGTCTGTCACACACATACATAGTCCTTTACTGTCATTGACTCAGTCAGTCAGTCATTTAGTCAGTGTGCATCATTCATATTCATTGGCTTTGCCATGCATTTAAATTTGAGTGCAACTGAGCGTGCAGTCACCCCGCCCGACACCTCGCACCAGCCCGTTTCCGTCACTCCACTCTCTCTATCTCTCTCTGTTATTCGTGTTGTGCTCAGTGCAGTCGTTGCACTCGTTTAGTTATTCATTTATAGTGCATTTTTTAATTTTTTTCTCTTGCTCGGGTGAGAGTTTTATTTTTTTTTTTATGAATTTATTATTCGTTATGGTGACTGTGAATTTTGTAATTGTGTTGTTATTGCATCTCATTCTGATGATTTTTTCAAAATAATTTGCTGTTGTCGTTTGTCATATTTTCACGTTTGTTTATTGATTGAATAAAATATTGTTTATATGTATTTACACACTTTTATTCCTATATACATACATATGTATGTACATCGGTTTTCATTTAATAACCACACATGAGATCAATCACTTCAGCGCGTTGACCTGCCACAAGCGCACAGTTCCCCGGCTACTTTTTTTTTTAATCAAAGAAACTGTATATTTTTTGCTTTAGTTTAAAGTGATTTTTTGTTTGTTTGTACGTATGTCAGTATTTCCCAAATTTGTTTACGCTTTTCCGCTGATTGGCTGATGACCACAAAAATTTGATTACAACGCAAAGCATCTGCAAACATTTGGTTCCTTTTGTCTAGCACGCTTGTGTTTGCTGTTGTTGTTGGCTTCGAAATTGATTTGTTTATGTGTGTGTGCAGCTGTGGGTTTATTGCAGCCTATTTAGAGTTTTATAAACAATTAGTATGTTATTTAGTGTTTAGTGACTGCAAAAAGAAAAGTAAATGTCAAATAACGAATTCAGTTCCTGCATTCCATGCATGCCATGCTTTATTTCGCCTAAACGTAAAGACTATATTTAACTCTATGGTTGTTATATCCATTAGCAAAGTCAGAGGAGCTACAAATCATCGAAACTACAGAATTAATAATGCTGATGCTTAAACATCTGGGTCTTATGACGCAAACTACCAAAGTCCTCAACCGGTCTAACGCGGCGCTTGAAGTGAAAGCAAGGTAGAATTGTCCCGCCTGTAAAACTTGAAAAACACGCCAACTTAGGGAAGTTATATCATGCGAAAAATCTACCCTCTGAGCCAACTGTGTTGATAAATACTGACTTTTTGTAATGACGCTGTGTTATAATTGGACATGTAAGGACTCTTCGTTGCACCTGGGGTTACAGAAGATGGAGCTTGGATTTGAGTAACACTTTATGAAGTGACTTGGTTCCTAAGCTTGTTACTGCTCAAACTTGGCCATTCGGTGACGATATAATACTAAACTTTGTAGGCAAGTGAATGACTAACTCCGTGACCTTTCCCGAGATGTGCGGCGATCCTTTTCAACAGCTAAACGAAGAATTACCAGTTAGACAACGCAAAAGTCTTGACTCTGAACAATAAAAAATTACTGGAAATGACATTCGTCAGCCTGAACTTCTTCGGTTAGCATACGACCGCTTAGTTCAGTAAGTTTTCACTAAGTCACAAAGCTGCAAAATCGTTAACCGGCACCAACCGAGGTAAAGATCATGAAATAACCGATATGATCGCCGGAGTCTTGCTAGAGGAAAATGGTTTAGCCAGAGATCTGTAGAAACACAGCACCACCAATCGCAGACAACGACCTCGAGCTGCCTCGAGAGACCCGCGTGACCCTTGCACAGCTTAGATCTGGATACTGTACTAGATTAAACTCCTACTTATCCAGACTCGACCCCAGCATACCCAACGTATGCCCTGCATGTGGAGAGTCCCCGCACGACACTAACCACCTCTTCACATGCCCCCTTAAACCAATTCATCTTACCCCCCTCTCCCTTTCGTCCAAACCCGTCGAAACAGCACGTTTCATGGACCTCCCCTTAGATGACCTCGGCGACTTAGATTAATAATACCTGCCTAAGCGGGGTTAGCTAGCCGCTACAACAACAACAACAACCAGTTTGTTGTGTACGATATTTTTCCAACAAATAGCGGAACCTACTGTTATTTCAAGCTGCATCCGAATGACTGATTGGTTTATATGAGGAGCTTATGTTTCATCTCAGACATATACTCAGTGTAGAACATTTTATGATCGGTAATTAGATTTTTTGAGGCTTCTTATGGTCATAGGATCAAGATCGGGATCTGAGCTTGCTAATTGCAGCTGTTCTCTGTGCAACTCAATTGTAAATGATCTTTTACTTCCATTCAGTAAAGGATGATGAACATCTATACTAAAACTCTACCTACATTGCTTCAATATCTGCTAGAACCCTCCACTAAGTCAATTAATCTGAAATACAGAGCGAAACAGAACTGATTGGTCATCAACGCCTGAATGATTTGCACCTGAATCGGCGCGTCTCCTCCAGACACGGTTGGTAGTATGAATTGTCGCGACACGTGAATTGGCTATAAATTATCTACGCGATTCTCCCTTCCTCAAACGGTGTTGCATGAGCGCACATACCATAAACGCCACACAATTGGCTTCATAACTGACAAGCGGATTATGGAAAAACAAAAAAACTTCAATATTTAGTGTGTAGTTAAACGTTTATGTGGCCAATTGGAGGTGTGGTCTTATAATATAAATACTCATTCATACATACGAACACATTTGTACATACTGAATACACTGCCCGTGTATACGTGTAGTTATTGTCTAGAACATATTATGAACTTGTGGTTGTTTCACAACAGCCCAACGCCTCGGCTCGCTCTTCTTCCTGCACCGCACTTAATCACAACCATTGTTGAGCTGTTGATTTATCGGTGTTGCCCCGGAAATTTATCGTAAGGTGACGGTGGCAGCGCGTTCTGTTACCAGCTGCCATTTAATCCGTCCAGTGTGAGGGCGAGTGAATTTTATTTATGTTTGTATGTATGTAATCGTACTTGAGCGAGTTACACCTTGGTGGTCACTAATTCGCTTTAATAGATTTATGTTTCGCACATCACCTCAAAATCAAGGGTCACTCAAACACTCTGGCAAATTGAGTGAGAAGGTAATTGATGAGAGAGTGAGAAGTTGAGCAAACTTGTTATAAAGATTACCATGTATGGTGGATTTCTTCCAGCAAGTTGGTTTAAAACTTTAGAAGATAGCGTACAAAGATGAAGTTTCTTGTGGCAAGTATGCCAAGAAGAAAAGGTTACGTTCGATTGTGCTCGTCGACTTTTACTGCTAAGCTTACTGTTGCCTCTGTAGTTTGAAAATCATTGTTGTTCCCTTGACTAATTGCAATTGAATTTGGCTTGCCGGCTACAGTCACTTTGAAATTTGCCAAAATTCTGAATTTCATCCGTAAAGTATGATTTCATTTCCACAACAGTACATTCCCGATCTTCTTCCTATTAATAAGCGTCCGCAAATGGAAGGAAAGATACAGAAGAAAGACTGCGGAGTTTCTTGTTGTCAGACTGCACGCCTAGCTCAGGTGAGTTTGGTACGGGAAGAAATTTGCTACTCTAGTGACTCTCAAAGCTACTTTAATCTGCTGATAATAATAACTAAGCCTTGACGTTGAAGTTTTTTCTATATGGAGTCTTTCAACGTTATTTAACTCCTTATCATCTAATAAAAAAAGCAAAAAAATTTTTATGTGTTGAAAGTTCAAACAAAATTCAAAAAATTGTTTCCTTATTTTCACTTCTTACAGATCAACATGAATCTATTTAGCCAACATTGTCTAAAAAAACTCGCTACCACAACAACAACAACATTTATTCGTGTGCTTACACCGCCAGGAATTCTCTATTCTCTGTTCTTGTTCGAGTTTGACACTTTTCACAATCGTTTAGATTCCACTTATGTCTTCATTTGTCCCGCTTCGGTTTGCTTGTTCACATACATACATATATACGGCATATGTATGTATGTTTTGTGTATATATGATATATTTTTTTATTTTTTTCTATTTTGTTTCTAATTTGTAACGCAATTTTTATCGCATAAATCACTTGACATGAATTCTTGGCAACTTTACACATGACTACACGCATACACACACACCTACACAAACGTACTTGATTCAAAAAAAAAAAATAAAAATACAAAAAAAAATACGTTCAAACCAAAAAGACAAAACAACAAATAAACATATTATACCAGCCATATACCTAATTTCAATTCAATCCCCTTGAGCGTAGAGCATAGAAAACTTTTTCCCAATTTTTTGAGTTTTCTCACGATTTTTTTGACAATTTTCCATCTTATTTATAATTTATTGACATTTTACCGATGCAACGCGTCTTCTTGTGGAGGAGTTTATTTTTAGGTTGTGTGTCTATTGTCGATATTTCCCTGCATTCTTTTTTATTTCAATTCGATCGTTGTTTTTGTTTTTTTGTCCAGTGAATTATGTGTCCCAAAAAATATCCTAATGATTTTTAATTAAAAACATCATAACTTTATTGTCAATACAATTTAGTGTGTTTAACAGCGCGGCTAAGGGGAGAGAAATCTGTTTGCTGGAATGCATAGGTACGTGCGTATAATTATATAGATGTATTGACATATGTATGTACTCGTATATACAATATGTTTTTGGCGACACACAAATCACTCTGATCGTTTCCATGTTCACTTTAATCGTTTAGGCTAGAAATGGTGATTTAAAGCGAAACTAATATATTGTCAGTAGTATGATCTCGAAAATAGTTCTGCATTACTCTAGTTTTAATTATATTTGGCGCTTTGTAACCGCTGAAGTGATTTTCGGCCGAGCTCCTCCTCCAATTTGTGATTTTGCATTTTGATGTTTTTCGAACAAATGGAGGGACCTACAGTTTATACTAAGCCGCCTCCGAACGCCTGATGGCTTGAAGCCTTTTATTTCAAGTTATAAATACATTCGGAAGGGTTGACATTCGCTACCGAGGGGTGACCTCAATTAAAAAATATATTCTTTTTGTACTTAAATTAATTTTCTACAACTTTTACGGTGTGTTAGCTGAAATTTGCCGGTTTTTTCGATAAAGAAAACACTTAATTTTAAGAGGAATCTCATAATTTTTTTATTCAAAGTATCGACTATTGATTTCTATTATGGATACCATTCCAAAAAAACCTTTTCTCTTTCGAGGCAAACCAATCGACGAGCCATTTTTCGACTTCTTCAAAATTAGCGAAGCACTGCTCTGCAAGGGAGTGTCCCATCGGTTCGGTTGGGGCGAGGTCTGGAGAGTACGGCGGGTGCGATAATATTTCCCAATTAAGTGTTTTTAATGTGTCTTTCACCACTTTAGCGGTATGAGACGGCGCGTTGTCATGTTGCAAGATAACTTTGCCATGTCTTCGGGCCCATTCCGACCGTTTTTCGATCAACGCATGATTCGAATTGATCATTTGTTGTCGGTAGCGATCCGTGTTCACCGTTTCACCAGGTTTTAAGGGGAAAAGCATGATTGTTTTTGCTTCGGGTTCTTAAAATAAATCCATTTCTCGTCCCCCGTGACAATTCGATGCAGAAAAGATTTCCTTTCGAATCGTTGAGCGGCATTTCACAAACGGTTTTTCGATTTTCCATTTGTCTATCGTTCAGCTGGTGTGGCACCCATTTGCCATACTTCTGGATCTTTCCCATGGCTTCTAAACGTTGGCAAATTTCTCCTCGAGTGTAGTGTTTCTGCCAATTTTTGTTGCGATTGGGTTGGATCCACATCCAATAACGCCTGCAATTCCTCGTCATCGAACTTTTTCGCTGCACCAGGATGTTCATTGTCTGTCAAATCGAAATCTCCACTTTTAAATTGACTAAACCATGTCTCACATGTTCTAATCACTGGAGCGTGTTCACCATAAGTTTCTACCAGAAACCGATGAGTTTCAGCTGCTTTTTTCTTTTGATGAAATAAGAAAAGCAACGAATGCCGCAAATGCGATTTACTTGGAACGAAACTCGACATATTCACTGAGGTAAACAAATATGACGCTATTATTTTGACGGAATGTGACTTGCGTATTTTTGTGGGTTAATGTCAATAGAAAAAAATTACATACATGCCAAATCATAGAAATTTATATATATTGCTACAGCGACATCTACTAGTAAAACCGGCAAACTTCAACAAACACACCTGGTAGATGGTCGTACCAGGATTTGAACTCTCCCCTTCCGAAAACTGAAGGGAATAAATGGAATTATTTCAATTGATTCAATTTCTGAGCGCTTTCAAAGGTTTAATTATTGGAACCCATTTCGGCTAGCTATAGAGGATCTATTATATTTGTGGCTTACGCAAGAACTCATTCGGAAATCTTCCCTTAGTATTACCGGAATCAAAATGAACAAACTGTAGTTGGGTAGGTGGGAGTGTACCAGATTTTAAGCATCGGTAGCAATTAGTGCTAGATGCGCCATTTTGATGCATTGTCGTAAGAATTCTGCTCTCATTAAAACTGGTCTTATAATAGCCACATACCTGCACATGACTGTATTTGCTTACGTTTTACGAATGTAGTCTCCTGAAGAATCTCTCTATAACTTTATTGATTAACAACGGATCGTCTTCACATGCTTTCACACTTGCTCCCTTGAGTTTCAGTAGTATTTATTCCAATGCGACTTCTACTGACGAAGATTGACGCGCTCGAGACGCTGAGCCACTAGGTATTATAATCATTATATTTATAAACAGTGGTTGCATTCATCCACAAGGTAAATTTCGGTATGAAAACATTATTACGTTGGGAATGAAACTAGATATATTACTGGAGGCAGGCTTCAATCGTCTTCGCTACAGATAAATGGAAAGATATCGGCCTATAAGACTCTCTTTTATTCGCTAATTTCCCTGGTTTAAGCAACGTGATCACTCTGTTCAGTTTTCACATATTGGTTATTGATATAGTGATCAACTACAGATTGAAAATCTTGGTGAGATAGTCTGCTAATGCTGAACTCTCAAATTCCGTGCAGTCGGACCACTTAGCTTAATTGAAGCTATCAAACATCCGGTGGTGCGCGGAAACAAAGTCCGGAGGGCTGTTAATCGAAACAATTATGAACAAATGGTCTGATGCAAGGGTCAACATACGTTAGTTCCCCCGGCTATACTGCATATCAGAATAGTGCTGGAAATTGTTATGTCAGGCGAGTTATGGCAATTGTCCACAAATCTGGTGGGTGGCGAATTATTTATCTGTTCTGTCAGTTCCATCCCTCTACAGTCATTTGACATGCAATAATGTCAAATATGGTGGTACACGTTAAGGTCGTCCAAAACCGAGTGATTCTAGCCTCTGAGCAGTGCACCTATATCAGGACGATATACCACTAAGCAACAAGTAATTTAAAAAAAATGCATATACATATATTGAATATTTCGGACTCGTCATCGCCTGACCGGTTAGGTTGCCTCGAAATAGTATAGTATCACTACGGTTCACAAGATCATATTACTTTATTGCTGCGTGCTCATGAAGTCAATTATATCGTCGATCCTCTCCTAGAGCTCGTTCGCAGTTAATCTGTAACAGTCTGGCCTGTCTCGTGGGGATGTTCGTAATACATGGGGTGTGGAAATGATACATATATCTAGGTGCTTGCTGCTATATCAAACTAAAATTATCTAAACGGGGTTAGGTCACCGAAAGCATGACTTTCCTTGAGAGCCGGGTCATATACATTCAATATTTGGTTCCCAATTTTTCTTTCACAAATCCAGAGCAATTATAGCAAATTACTGCAATCAATTACTTCAACCCGTAAGTGAAGGACCCATAACCCTTCGGCAAATTTATTGTTGTTAAATACTTTTGTTCGGCATAAGCCATTTGGCCGCATATGTGACGTGCTGTGAATTGTTATTACGTTCTATCTGTATACATTTGTTACATTCCCACCCACGCAAGCAGCGATTGTTTGCATGCGGTTTTGTTGCTAACAATTGCCTACTTCAAATATGTACATGCGTAAATCAATAAAATAGGCATACTGCCCTTCGGAAGGCTCGGGTTCAAATCCTGGTGTTGTGCTAATATCCAAAAAGTTATAGAAAATTTATTTAAATAATAAATAAAGTTAAATTGTCTAATTGCAGTCGCCCCTCGGCAGGGAATGTCAACCCCTTCGAGTGTAATTCGGACATGAAATAAAGCTTTTCATGAAAAAACCATCAGCCGTTTGGAGGCGGCTTAGTATAAACGGTTGGTCCCTCTATTTGTTGAAAAAAACATCAAGACGCAAAATCACAAATTGCAGGAGGAGCTCGGCCAAAAATCACTTCAGTGATCAATAGAATACATATAGAATGCATTTATGCGCTTGTAAACATTCTTGCTCTTCATATGACCCTTACTCTTTTTTCCTGCTCAGTAGTATTTCCTCTGCAGCAGCAGCAGCATCATCAGCCACTTCAATTTGATTGCCTTTTGTTTACGTTTTAATCGTTTGGTTTGGTTTATTTGCTTATTTGATTTCTCCTTATTTTTAATAAAATACACACACGCACATATGTGTAATGCAGTATACATATAGGTATTTGCGTGTGTGTATTTTATAAACGAACAGCTTGCAACAGTCTGCCATTGGGTGATGATGCCACAGATTGTGGCAAGTAGGCATGTAAAATATACATCATTAATGTTTTCATATTTTGATTGCTCTTAAATGAACATGAAATGTGTTGAATGCGAATTCGTATCGGGGAATTGGAGTTCTTGCTGTTGTTATTATTATTATTGTTGCTTCAATTAATTCGAAAATTCATACGTAAATGCTGTTTTGCGTACGTGGAATTAACTTTTAACCATTTCATATTGTATTTTCCTATTTGTTTGCTCACTTTGGTTGTCTGTTTGTTTGTTTTTTTTTATCCTTCAGTTATTTGATGGGTTCCAAAGAAATGCTCAAAAAAGGATTTAAAATGCTGCACTTCAATGTGCATTTCTTTCTACAGAAAATATGTATTTATATATGATATATATGTATACGTGTACATACAAATACTTTAAAAGGTGTTCCTTGTGATGTAAAATATTTATGATTAATTTACTTATTCATTGAGCTTATAGTTATAGACTTTTTGTAGTTTGTGTTTGTTGAAGTGTGCCGGTTTTACTAGTAGATGTCGCTAGCAATTTGTATAAATTTCTATGATTTGGAATGTATGTAATTTTTTTCTATTGACATTAACCTACAAAAATACGGAGGTCACATTCCGCCAAAATAATAGAGGCATATTTGTTTACCTCAGTGAATATGTCGAGTTTCGTTCCAAGTAAATCGCATTTGCGGCATTCGTTTGCTTTCTTATTTCATCAAAAGAAAAAAGCAGCTGAAGCTCGCCGGTTGCTGGTAGAAACTTATGGTGAACATCCTCCAGTGATTAGAACATGTGAGACATGGTTTCGTCAATTTAAAAGTGGAGATTTCGATTTGACAGACAATGAACATCCTGGTGCAGCGAAAAAGTATTTCGAAGACGAGGAATTGCAGGCGTTATTGTATGTTGATCCAACCCCATCGCAACAAAAATTGACAGAAACACTGCATGTGACTCGAGGAGCAATTTGTCAATGTTTAGAAGCCATGGGAAAGATCCATAAGTATGGAAAATGGGTGTCACACCAGCTGAACGATAGACAAATGGAAAATCGAAAAACCGTTTGTGAAATGCTGTTTCAACGATTCGAAAGGAAATCTTTTCTGCACCGAATTGTCACGGGGCACGAAAAATGGATTTATTTTGAGAACCCGAAGCGAAAAAAATCATGGCTTTCCCCTGGTGAAGCTGGCCCATCGGCTGCAAGGCCAAATCGCTTTGGCCGTAAGACAATGGTCTGTGTTTGGTGGGACCAGTGTGGTGTGGTGTACTACGAGTTGTTAAAACCTGGTGAAACGGTGAACACGGATCGCTACCGACAACAAATGATCAATTTGAATCATGCGTTGATCGAAAAACGGTCGGAATGGGCCCGAAGACATGGCAAAGTTATCTTGCAACATGACAACGCGCCGCCTCATACCGCTAAACTGGTGAAAGACACATTAAAAACACTTACTTGGGAAATATTATCGTACCCGCCGTACTCTCCAAACCTCGCCCTGTCCGACTATCACCTTTTCGCATCGATGGGACACTCCCTTGCAGAGCAGTGCTTCGCTAATTTTGAAGAAGTCGAAATATGGCTCGTCGAATGGTTTGCCTCGAAAGAGAAAAAGTTTTTTTGGAATGGTATCCATAATTTGCCTGAGAGATGGGCGAAATGTGTAGAAACCAATGGTCAATACTTTGAATAAAAAAATTTTGAGATTCTTCTGAAAAAACCGGCAAATTTCAACTAACACACCTGGTAAATACAAAAATAATTTTTTTTTTGTTTTCTGCTCAACTTACCGAACTTTTCTTAATCCCCTCATATACTTCGGGATTCTTAAAATAAGGCTCGAAACTGCCTTCTTAATTGTGAGCGAACAGATTGTAAATGTTCATTATAATTTTTTTTATGTACTAAAATCTTTATTTTACCCAGGTATGTTTGTGCAAGAAGACCTTAGATCTGCCGGTAAATTTAATATTCTATACAACTATATTTTCAAGTAATCAGTGCAGTTGTATTTGTTGTTTACGAAGAATAAATCTCCTCATATAGCTAAAATTACATTGAAAAATTCAAAACCTCAAGAAGGAATAAGAAATATAAATCTCAATAGAATTGAACCACCTTTGTATAGAGTCTTGTTTTTGTTTTGGCGACACGTGTTTATGACATCAAGTAATAATAATTATATAATTTTTTTTTTTTATATTTACAGCACAACTTTCCAAATCTAAACTACAGCATTGCTACAAACAACAACAATAAACGTATAACAAGTGGCAAAGCAAGTAAAAGAAGCTATCAATAGCTGATGGCTTGTCAAAAGGTGCATACAAATGTAAAAAAATGATGAATTCGCACGTGTAATCGTCAGTTTACAACAACAACAATTAGTTTTAAACCAATGAAGGCAGAAATAGCAAAAATTAAAAAAGTCTAGCCAAGCAAACAAATCAAACGCGAATATTCATGCCGCACAAGCGTGCAAAACCTATTTAAATAAAGACAAACAGCAACAACAATAAAAGCAAAAGCAAATTATTCAAAAAGAAAAAGAAAAAAAAAAACATAAACATAGCGTGTGTACTCATTGTCGCAAAGGAAATTAGCTCAACTCAACTGAAATTGCCACACTGGAAACTTCACTTCCAACGCAACATATTTGTACATAGAGTTGCTTAGCAACATGTTGCTAAGCACATCAGCCACCAGCAGCAAAGCAATATGAACACTGGGTATTGTTGGTGGCAGCGTCGTTGTCGTCGTCGTGTTAAGCGAAGTGGAAGTTGCAAGCAACAGACAGGAAAACCAACAAACGAAGCAAACGAGTGAAGACTAAACGCGCGTGTGGGTGCGCTATATGTACACGTACGTGTGATTGTGCGCGACTGACTGTCGGCAGCGAAGTGACAACATTTTGAGGGCGCGACATCCAGCAACAGCCACTGAAGCAGAGTAGCTGACGGTGTTGGAGCGCAGCTGGATGTTTTGTGTTTTGTGGAGCTAACTGGCGGTAAAGTGGCGTTCGTGCTTGTTCGTGCGGTTAGTCGTATGTTTGACGGTTCCGGAGTGCGTTAGTGTTAGCGGAAGAGCGCAAAATACAACAAATTGACAAATGGACAATAGTAGAAATTTACGAAAAAATTAAAAGTGCTTCAAGTACAGGGTGAACAAAATGTAATACAATTTTTTGAAAACTAAATTTTAACGGTAATTGGTGATTTAGACGATTAAAAGTTATTAATATTTTAAAATAAATATTAAGGAGTAAAACCAGAAAAAATTGAGTTTAATACAGAATTTGAAGAAAAAATTAAAAATGAAGGAAAAAGTTGAAAAAAAAAAATTAAAAAACATAAAAAAAATAGAGTAAATTATTTTAAAGAGTAAAGAGCGTACTTGCTACTGTGGAAAAATTTCAAATACAAAACTATAAATAGAGTGTGTAAAAAATTTAAAGAAAAAAAATTATTAAAATATAAAAATACTAAACAGTACTGACTGGTGACTAAATCGTGCTTCGTATTTTTTTTTTTTTTACTTACCAGAAGAGCTAAAAATATTTCGAGGATGTTGACGTCGCAAAGCGCAAAAAATTAAAATAAAAAATTAAACAAATTCAAAAAAAAAAAAAAAGAATTGTGAAAAGTGACAAAGTGTCAACGCCGCTGGTGACACTCCGTCTGTGTAGCGCAAAAACGTCTGAAAGTACCTACATAATTACACACGCAACAGCTTAACGCAGCTTGACGTTTGCCAGTGTTGCGGTTGGGGCAACTATCTGTGTGCTTCCAGCTCCTCGTCTCTCCCCATCTGTCCGTCTGTCCGTCTGTCCGTCTGTCCGCTTGTCTGCTTGCCGTGTTCTTCGCACTTAATTAATGTCAAGTGGGCATCACTTACATTATGCAATTTAAGGCGACAACTCGTTTCGCGAACGCAAGCAGTAGCAGCGACAGCAACAACACGAACGCAAGCAACGTCAGCAATAGTACAGACAGCAACAACAGCAACTCGCAGTGTGACAAGTGTCGTGATTTCGCGTTGATCTATTCACAAGTGC
>JAWMAG010000006.1:14512500-14537500 GCA_037013455.1 Ceratitis rosa
ATGCCACGCCCACTTTTACCACTAATGAATTGCAGAAACGCCAGTACTGTTGGTGTTCATGCCACCAAAAGCAGCAGCAATCAAGAGTGAAATAAAATTTAAACAGAAAAAACAAACAAGCTAAAAGACTGTTAGATGGTGAAAAGAAACAAGCATCGGCAAGGACGCTGACCTAAAGGGAATGCCGGAGGAAACGCTTATATGTGTGTTTAAGCCAAATTGTGAGATAAACCGCCGGAGCTAAGCACATGCAAGTGCACACTTCTCAGGAAGCCAAACGTAGATGCATGCATGCCAGTACCGTTAGACGACAACTATGATGACTCACACATGCAACTAAACACTCACACATATGCAAACTGGCGTACAGATTTTTTATTTTTATTTCAATTTCTTTGAAACAGCTGAAAGCTTAGTTGGACTACGCTCGACATTCAAAGAATAAAAGAAAAAAGGAAACAAAATTCTTTCATATGTGTAAACCAATGCGAGTGCATGTATATGTGTGCGCCTGCAATGTGGTGAAGTGGCGGCGATGAGGGTCAGCACTAAGCTGCTGCTGAATGCGGAAACTGCAGGCTTTATTGCGCCGGCATTCAAGATGAATTTCTTGCATTTCTCTGCACTTTCAATCCACAAGATACCAACAAGTTTTTGAGATTTTTTTTTGCCATTTTGCTTATAGTATGCGCGGAGAACACATCAACTTTGTGCGAAAAAAAATACATCGCAATCAGTGTATAAGAAGAAGAGGGAGCAAGTGTAGCAAAGCGAAAATGCTTTAAATGAATGAAGAAATGAATGAGCGAGTTCGACTGTATGAATGAGTGAATGAATAAATGAAATGTGGATTTTTTTTTGAGAAGAAACAATTTAAAAAAAAGAAAAAAATTCCAACTGCGACCTTTGCATTTGGGCCTTCTTCCCTCATACAATATATGTGTGTAACTGTGCGCAGTTGATAGTAATTACCTATATTACATTATTTAACTTGCATTATTTATTATTTATTTACTTTTATTTTTTGTCTTGTTTGTATTTTAAGTTTTAATAGATAATGAAATAAGTAAATAACTAAAATAAATATAAATATAATAAAAATATAATTTAATGCTAATATTTTATTTTCGCATAATACATATTTATTATTTTTTTGCTGTTTGGAAAAAAATATGAATTTAGTATTCCATTAAAAATAACAATTTTTCACTATTTCCAAAAAAAATATGTTCCAAAACAGTTCCATAAAAACTAAAACCCAAAAACAATTCAACATATTAATGACCTGAAAAAGCAACTAAAAATAAGATTTTTTATGCGAAAGAAATATTTTTAAAGCAAAAAAAATAGTACACTAAAATACTTTTTCCCCAAAATTTTCGCTTAACAAATCTCAATTTACTTTTAATGTTGTTGAAAAAATGAAGTGTAATTTTTTTTAGCTATATTCAAACATATATTTACTTTTATCGCAAATGCCGATCCCATTTCTTGAATTGAAATTTAATATTATTAAATTTTAGTTGAAAATAATGAAATGCTTAGTAGTGAAATTAATAAAAGCAAAATTAAAAAAATAAATAATTGATTAATTTTTTGGGCAAAATTAGTTTTAAAGAATATTAAATAAATTTTCTTTATATTTTTTTTGGCTTTTTTTTTGTACATTTTAAATATAATTTCATAAAAATTTTTTTTTCACTTTACAAGCCTTTTTTTCTAATAATAGACTGGGCTTAAGTAGAACTGCAATTTCTTTTGTGTCTTTAGCATAAATAAGAATGATAATCACATAGGAAATTGAAGTTTTCGCCTCTTTAGTTATTGCTTATTGAAGATCTTTCGGCCTTGCTTCACTAAGTAAGATCCACATTTGTCTGCTGAACGGCGGGCCCTCACAAATTATGTGCTTAACTATCTCCGTCTATTGTCTATTTGCCTTTGTTCGATCTCAAAAATGTTTCTTGTGCTGGTTTTCTTTCCTTGAATGATTCTGGTAACTTTTCTGACAGTTTATATGCCATTACATTCACTGTCCTTAACTCCTGGTAAGCAGTAAGTGAATTTTTCATTTCTCCAGCCACCTTTTGATCGGGTCTTTACTTAGTGTAACCAACTTCTGCTGACCTTAGCTATTTGTTTAGTTAAGTGTTCTCCTCCCTGAAGTATATTCTCTGCAAACTTGAGTCCTTTGCTCGAAACCTCGGTTTCTATTGTAGCTGTTAGAAATGTCGCGAAAGTCAGAAGTAGAACAGTGGTGGGTTTTTGTATTTTCAGAGACAACACTGATTCTTAGATGATTTGAGGCGTGTAGTCTCGCGGCGGTTATGATTACTGTAGATGGTGTTTTTAAACACTGGAGTGATTTGTTGAAAACCTGCAGACCTTCACCACTCTTTCTACATATACTGTTCTTCCCATAACTGTACACATTATTAAAGATCCATCGAAAAATATTGGTTTTAAAATCACAACGAATATATAGTGCGAAAGGGAAAATAAAAGACCCAAAGTGCAAGCAATATTCTTTTTAGATGTTTAAATTCAGTGCTCACGGGGGCTAGGTGGCTCAAGCTATTATGATATAAGTATTAAGAAAAGCGTCACCATAGAGTTTTAAAGCCATCTGTACCGTGCTTTGAGAGATGAGGTCACGGGAATAACATACAGAGCTGAAAAGATGTTAAAACGATATATGTACATATATAAAATATTTTTTATAGCAAACTTTCTAATTTCATCACTATCGTCTTATGTGATTTTTTGAAAATCTTCTGTAATTAAATATTGATAATATCAAAAAGTTTATATCTAATATATAAATATCTTAAGTATGTTTGTAAAGAATTTACCTGATTCTGACCGATTGAAAAGAAAATTTGTCAGATTGTTCTATGGTATCTGGGAGGGTTTATACGAGACATAATTTGCGGGAAGTGGACCAGAAACCGTAATATTCGAAAAAAATCGTATGTATGGTCCGATTTACTTAAGATTCCTTACATAGTCCGCCTTGTTGAATATAAACAATGTCCAGATCTATACAATCTGGGGTCTAAAGACCCCACTGGACCGTAAACCGCACCAAATAGTTACACATTGAGGAACGAAAGGCTTTTCAACATTAAATCTTGGATTTTCCAAGCCCCAAATACAACAGTTTTGTTTATGGATGTAGTCATCGAGGTGGTAATAGACCACTTCACTGAAGTTGATTTTTCGAAGAAATTTCGGATCATTTTCATGCATTTCATGGACACAATCAACAAATGGATCTAATCGGACGGCTTGTATTCTTATGTGGAGTGAAGCCTTAAACCCAATCCTGTATATCCAATTCCAGAGAACGACGAGAAATGGACAAACACGGGTTTTCTACAAAACTTTGGGCTTCAGCAGCAATATCCTCAGTTGTTCTAGAGCGATGTGCATGGGGTATTCTCAAATATCCAAATCAATTATACAGATCATGGGTGGTTGAGTGAGCGAGCTATCCGCGCTGTAGCTCTAGTTAAAAGTGTCACAGAATTTTTACTAAAAATATAAACAGCTAAAGTACGAAGTAAATATTATAATAAAAGTTTTGATACTTATTTAAAAATTTTAGTTTTCATATACAAAATTCGCAAGAGTTTTTTCTGCGGTCGACTTATCTGAGGATTTAATGATTTCTTTAATAAATAGCATAAAAGTTTGCAAATTAAAAAAAAAATGGTTATTAACGTACAAACACCTCTACACAGCCTGCGCAACTAAGACATGGTGTAGGGAAAAGTCAATTTATTTTTTAATAACACATGTGAGCATCTTTCTACCGCAATAACAGAAACAACAACTGATTGCAGACACTGTCTTCACGATTGCAACATGCAATAGCAATTTCAAACAAAGTACAGTTATATATATTTATTTATTATTTGCTGTTATGGAAGAAAAGAAATGTAATCACAGTCGAGTGTAGCCCTGGTGGCGACTACGGCTGTGGTTGTGGCTGTGACTGTGCCCGAGGTTGGAAAGACTTAGACTCAGCGTTGCTTGTGGCATTGAGATAAGAAGTATGGTAAAAGAAGTAAAGGATTTGATGAAAAAACTTAAATAACTTGGGAATAAGCGGCTGTACTTTTTTTTTTGTTTAAAAATATGCATACAAACATATACCAGTATCTATGGGCGTGTGTGTGTACATATGCATATGTGAAAATGCACATGTTCGCTTAAATTATGTGCAGCATGAAACCGACAAGATTACAACTGCTTAACTTTGCTGCGAGTAATTTTAACCAAAGCAAGTGCAAATCTGATTTTCTTGCTGGCACGTGATTTTCTGTGTACCAAATTGCCTGCTAGCTATTTATTTCAACATTTTTTTTATTCCTAGTTATTACTTATTTTTCTTAAAGTTAGCAAAACAAAAAAAAAATAAAAAAATAAATAAATTTTGCTTTAGCAGAAACGCCCATTTGTATGCAATGAATTATTATATGGTACTTTTTGTGGCAGTCATTTTGCTGCAAGAAAATATCACTCTCCGTGTGTTTGCTTAGCTGTCGAAATTGCATGCTGCCACGAGCTGCAAATGCAGTCGCGTAACAGTTTATTAAATACACAAGGCAGTGAAGTTTGTTTTCTTAAGGTCCTCCTTTACTTTTACTTCCCGCATCTATCTATGCTTCATCTTCAAATACTTGGTTTTTCTCTGGAATTGTGCAATAAATTTTCACCAAAAATCCTCCACCTGCCGATTGTAATGAAAGCTACCGTCTCAGCAGTGCCAATTTTAGTTTCATACAAAAATACTAAAATCTCTTGCGGTTTACCTAGAAAAACATGCTACATCCGCAAATTGCAGGACGAGAACGTTGAAAATTTCGTGGTTTTTCCGAGGGTATAAAAGTGAACTCTTGTTGAAGCACAAAGAAAAACCAAACTCCATTTGTGAGCTTTATTTTTTTGGTGTTACAAATATTCATTCCCAACTCTTCTTATTGATGCTTATTGCGTCGATTTTATTTATTTTTCGCTCTAATATTGAACTATAATTTTTTTTAGCCTCCGCATACTTGTCTAGCTTGCGGCTAGTGAGCGCTTTAGGTAGTTGAATTCCTAAGTGTGTGCCCGGCTTAAAAATTTTTTTAATATTCTTGGCTACTACTGAAAATCTTCTAAAGTAATCTAAATAATAATAATAATAATCATTTAATCTTATATAAAAGTAATGTAAAATTATTAAAATGCAGCTCAAATATTTCATTGAAAAAAGGGTTTTCAGAAAAAAAGCAAACAAATAGGGATTTAATTTTTTTCTTTTGAAAATCTATGATTATTCACAAACACTTACCCTTAACGCAATTTTACTGACAGATTTAACAGAAATAGATAGCAAATTAAATGAATTCATTGAAGAAATCCTTTAAAAATAAAAATAAGCCTCTCTCACAGCAGCAAAAACTTGGGAAAATCGCTTTCCCCAGACTTCTCTTGAAGCCACTTGATCAGCAGCCAAATCATTCGTCATAAACAGAAACAGTTGGTAATGACTTGATGCGAAGTCCGGTCAATAAGTTGAATGCATACGAGCCACCCAACCAAACTCGCTGAGCTTCCGGCGAGTCACCATGAATGTACACGTATGTGGTTTGCCGTTGTCCTGTTGAAATAAAATTGCCCTCTTGCCCTCGGCTGGGTGCTTTAAGAGCTTGGCCATAGTCGATAATTTTTTGACAATTCCACCAACCTACAACGAACCAATTCTGGCTGTCAATCCTCCTGGCCAATCGACAATTTCTATTATTTTCTTACATTTCCGCCAATTGACTTTCCACACCGCGAAGCATCTTTTACATCACAATTTCCGGAACAAAATCGACGAAACCACAATTGTGCATGATGGACTGTTACAGTATCAGAACCTGCAGCACTTTTCACACTTTCACCTACCTGACCTGGAGGTCTGGTAGTGAACAAGGACAAGCCGAAATATCTCCTGTCATCAAACAAACAGTCGTCGCACTCGCGACTTGGCTCTCAAGTCACTGTTGACAGTCATAACTTTAAGGTCGTAGATAATCTAGCCTATCTAGAGACCAACATTAACACCAATAATTATATCAGCCTGGAAATCAAAAGCAGAAGCACTCTTGCCAACAGATGCTATTTTTGACTGAGTAGGCAATTGAAAAGTAAAGCCCACCCTCGGCTAACGAAAACCAAACTATAAAAGTCGCTCATCATAACCGCCCCACTATATGGCGCAGAAGCGTGGACGATGTCACATCTGATGAGGCAACTCTGGGAGTCTTCGAGAGAAAAGTTTTGCGTAAGATTTATGGTCTTCTACGAGTTGGCAACGGCGAATACTGTGGCTCATGGAATGATAAGCTGTATGGATATACGGCGACCATGACATAGTTAAGCTAATTAAGAAAGAGCGGCTGCGCTTGCTAGGTCATGTCGTTCGAATGGATGAATTCTTTGCAGTACCCGCTGGTGGAAGTAGAAGAAGAGAAAGACATCCACTCCGTTGGAAGGATCAGGTGTTGAAGCCACAAGCCCTCACCGTTTGAAAAGCACTTAGTGATTATCAATAACCATTGTGGCGAAATTCAGCCGATATCCTCCTCTAATTTTTGATCTGAGTACGAAATTTTTCTTAATGCCAGTTTTGAGTTGCTTTGAACTGTTGATGGATTTCTTTGAGGAATTTTTCCGTTCATGTTAGAAATATAGACGCAGTTTTTTTGTCGGGGAACGTCCGCATTAAACAATTTACAGCCTTTCTGATGCGTTGATTGGGCTACACGGTGTGTCCCAAAAATAACCGAACTTTATATTTAAATCATACAACATACAGCGCCATCTATTGAAAGTTTGCAACATTAAAAAGATACATTCATCCTCTTTCAAACGCACCTAACTTGATGTAAGTCGGATGACAGATGTAAAAGTGACAGCCATTTCAATAAAACCAAAAGTGCTAATGGTTCGAAAATAAAATGGAACAAAGAGCAAATATAAAATTTTGTGTCAAACTTGAAAAAAAAATTGAAAAAAATGAAGCAGCCGTAACCGAGGTACTGAAGAACATTTCTATAAATGACACAAAAAATCTATGCATGCGCTGGTTGATCGTTCCAAACGTTGTGTTGAGTCAAATGGAACCTATTTTGAATAAATAATAACTTTCAAAGATAATATAATGTGTATTTTACTATTTTATATCCAAAAAGTTCGGTTATTTTTGGGACACACCGTGTATGTTATGTCGCATTAGTTTAATTTTTGCTGACGTCTTCAATTACGTATCAGCTCTAGTTAAAAAAAAAATTACAATTATTTTATAAAAATAAAACTATAAATATGGGATAATTCTAGATTACTTAGTAGTTAGGATTAATAAAAACATAATTTTTAATCATTTTTCTATATGCACAATTTTTCGTTCATTCATTAAAAGCTTTGGTTATAACGTCATTAATTGTAATTCTGAAGGTGACAGAGAATGTTGGATTTTTTTACTTACAACCCTTTTCAGTGTTTAATATCAATGGAGAAGTATATTGGGCGTTAACTTTTGTAGGTAGGATATATTTTCTTAAAGAAATGTTAAAGAAGCCTCCAGATTCTAATTTCAAAGATCTTCTTCTTTCTGATTCTTTTAAGACTATAAAACTTATTAAATGCGAGACATCTACTAACCTTGACTTTTCTTATATAGTATTGAAATTCATTCTTCAGTAACATTTGATACCTCGCCAGCCCTACACGCCGTCGCTATGTATTGAGCCATCAGGGCAAAATATCGATTATATGTACCTATAATATTACAAAATGTTTTTGGGTAGATAATAAAAGGTAGAATTTTACTTGTTTAAAACTCTTACAAATTTTTTTTAAGTTTGTGCTTTGATTTTTTTTCTCAGTGTCCTATTTAATATGAACCCGTAAAAGCAATTTTAGTAAACACTCTACCTTCATTTATGTTAGGCAGATGCAAAATTTTAGCATCAGGCCAATACATATTAAAAGTAAAAGTAACTAAAAATACTGACTTTCTGCACGTTTGTCTTCGATTTGACTGAAATCCAACAGAATTCTATTTGAATCAACTTTAAAAACTTTTCCAAAGAAAATATGCACTGAAAAAATAATGAAGACAACCCTATAAAGTATGTCATAAGTTGTTTCATAGTTAATCGATTTTAGATAACTTAAAGTCAGTGTACTAGCTCCTTTAACAACAAAATATCACTAATTATAGTGAAAAAATATGCATTTAATATATAAGCTTCAACAAACAATCTTTAAGAATTCCAAGTTAATTTTCAACTTATAAAATAAAATCTCTTTAAGAGATAAGGTCGTTAGATGCTTCAAAGCTTTTGCACAATATGCGCCACCAGTTTGTGCTATAAATAATAATAAATCCATGGCAATAGGCGGAATTTGAAATTAATGGGAATATGCCGTCTTTAAATTCCTATTCCCTTCCCTTGCTTATACCTACTTTAGGGTTTTGTGCACATCAAAGGCGAGGAAATTTTCAAAAGATTTATTTAGAAGTTCTTAAGCACAGGCCATTAAAGCACAGGTGAACGAGCATATAATACATATATAAAATAACAACAAATATTTACTGCAATTAGCACATAAAGCGGAAGTAATATTAATTGAGCATAGGGTGATCAAATTAATCAGCTGAAATTCCTTCCCTTCTAGAGCACTCTTTCTTTCTCATAAAATGTTTGCTTAATTCTATGCGTAAATATTTGGCTATTTTGAACTAATTGCCAAAAGTTGTGCTACAAATTCTGTAATGAAAAAGCAGGGAATGTCACCCTTTTACATTTGGTAATAGGGTGTGCAAAAATAGAATAGGAAAACATTTATTTATTTGTATTTTTTTTTTAATTCTCTTTGAAGTATTTTACAATTTTTTTTTTTAATTTTTTATGGATACTCTAAAAACTTGAGGAAAAGAATACAAACTATTATATTTAAACTGTTATATTAAATAATTAAATATAAAGAACATTATAAATAACAGTATTTATTGAAAAATTTAACCAAAAATTAAAAAAATATATTTTTAGAAAAAATATAATAATATTTTTAATTGTTTTTTTTTGTACTAAAAATTGAAAGAGTAATAAATTACAATTACAATAAATTTTTAAAAAACTATTTTGAAAAAAAAAAATAAAATAAAACAAAAATTATTAAAAATATTCATATAAATTTTATTTATTACACGAATTTCGTTTATGAAAAAATTCCCCTAATATATTCCTAATATTTTTTTAAAGAAAAAGTGAAAAAAATTAAAAAGTAAAAAAAAATTTAATTAAAAAAAAACCAAAAATAAAAAAAAATATATGTTTATTCAAAAAACGAAAAGACAAATTTTAGTAATATTCACGGTACTAATAATGACAAAAGTTTAGAATAGTACTTATTTATAGTGAGAGTAGTCATTGTTTAAAGCTAATTTTTTATAAGTCTTTTGAAATAAATGAGCGATATAACAACAAAAAAAGAAAACTTATATAAATAACAAAACAAAAAAAATTTATTTCAACAATATCTATAAAATTATATATGTTTTGAATAAATCAAAAGCTACATAAAACTATTTAATTAAAAAAAAAATAATAATATTAAAAAATCTAAATAATTAATGTAAAATATTATTTATTCTAAATTTCTGAGTATTATTATTTTTTTATTAACACAAACTCATATTTTCTGTGGTATAAAATTAAAAAGAAAAAACTAATCAAAAAAAAATTATTTTTATTTTTTTTTAATTTTTTTAGTTTTTTGAATTATAAAATTTTATTTCTTAATTTCTGCCACACAATAATATACACATCAATATGCAAACTTAAAACTAAATATTTATAAGCTCGCTATTTGATGTGTATTAAAGCTCATTAGGTTGTCTTTGCTTCATTATATCAGTTGTACGGTTTAAATTTCATTTTAATTGCATTTGTCCGCTACAACAACAACGCTGATAAACAATTCGTTGTCGGGCCGTGCCCTGCTCACACCTACCACCGCCAAGCAAATATTCGTGATAAAGTTGCAATAATAGACTGACACACCCGCAACTCACCTAACAAAAAAAAAACAAATACATTAACTCACTCCAATAGAGTTCAACCCTCCATGCACACACATACCATACACACCCCTTGCGCACACATACACACATAAACGCAAGTGAGCATTGCTGCTGCTGCAGTTAGTTCGGTACAGAATTGATACATTCATTGCCATCGAGCGTATAATTAAAAATTGAATTGCTTTTACTTGACAAGTACGAAAAATTTGTGGTTGTTTGTTGCAGCATTTTAGGCGTTTTTGCCATTTACCATAAACTTTCAACAAACACGCCGCCGAGGGTGGGCCGTGAGTGAGTGGTGTTGTGTTTTGAGGCGTTGCTCATCAAATTGCTGACAATTTTGTAAAATTGGTGGTGGTTGTTTTTGTTGCTGCGTTCGTGTTTACATGGGCGTTTATGCGTATATAAGTATGTATGTGCGTAAATGTGTTCTTATGCTAGTGCTCGCTATGCGTGTTTGCATTCGCTTGCGTGCATTATGATTTTTAATTAATAATAAATATTTGCATATCTCTAAAAAGTATACTTCGTATACCTACACATCGTGCTGTAGCGGAAAATTGACGCGAATTTGCCGTTAAATTTTAGTTTCTCTTTGTTTTATTAAATGCCTCTTTTTCGTTTATTTATGTTTATGTGCTTTTGTGTATTTATATACTTTGTACACCTAACATTGGCAATTTTTGATACATAATCCCGCCATAAATGAGGTAAATATTTTCGTTGACTAAATTTCGATGCAAACAGATATTTTAAAGTTTAAATTAAGGTTTATCATTTTTTGCGGCAGTGAAAATGTGAAAATGTTTGCGCGGCATTTCGGTGTATACTTAAAATTTTGCTTTAAAATATTATGGGAATGACAAAATGAAATTTTTTGTTAATTAAATTCCAAGATTATAATGGATGGTTGATATATTAAAAGTACTTTTCATCTGTTCCAGCGTATTTTGCTTCTTTTATTAGATTTACATATTTGTCAAAACAGAAGATTAATTTCAATTAGGTTAAATTATTTATGGAAAGAAGAGGAGAGTAAGTTCTCAGACATGAAATAGTGACGTACGGTTTGAAATAAACTGTGTGTATTGAAGGAAAAATATCAAAATGTACATGGCAAAGTGGATTTACAAAAATTGCTTTTATAAAGACCCAATAATATATATATATATATAGTATATTATATTATACATAATATCTTCAAGTAGCAGCAAATTACTTTATGCAAAAAAAAATTAGTCTAGCTTAGAACTTAAACCTTTGATGAAATTGCTTTTTTTTGATGGTATCAATTGAAATTCTATATTGATTGGCATTCCATTAGATCCTCACTGGATAACCAATAGCCATACCTAGACCACATTAGCTCTAAGTCTCTAATATATTTCAAAATAAATAATGCCAAAGACTTGAACAGACTAGGCAGCCAGAGCCATGCTCCTTTATTTTACTATTCAAAAGTTATCGTCAGTTTTACATACCTAAGACCCATATTTCGATATGCCATAGGTGAGTGTTAAATGTATGAAGCCCATAATAGAGTCCACATCATAACACTATTTAAAGGATTTAATATACCAGGTGTACAAGTATGAAATGTCGTTTTTTTAAATCAAAAAACACGTTAAATTTTGTGGAAAAAGAAAAAATCATTTATTCAAAGTATTTGCCGTCGCTAGCTACACATTTTTCCCATCTCTCGGGCAATTTGTGGATTCCACGCCAGTAGAACTCATCGTCTTTTGCGGCGAACCATTCATCGAGCCATTTTTTCACACTTTCGTAAGAATCGAAGCGCTGCTCAGCGAGTGCGTGTCCCATCGAAGCGAATAGGTGGTAATCGGATGGGGCCAGGTCTGGTGAGTAAGCCGCATGCGGAAGCACTTCCCAATTGAGTGTTTCCAACGTGTCGCGAACCGCTCTTGCCGTATGTGATGGAGCGTTGTCATGGAGAAAAATGACCTTGTGTTGTCTTTTTTGATATTCCGGTCGTTTTCTCTGAAGCGCACGGTTCAAATTGATCAATTGTTGTTGGTAGCTTGCCGTATTCACCGTTTCGCCGGGTTTCAAGAGCTCATAGTAGATGACACCGCTCTGATCCCACCAAACACAGAGCATCGTCCAAATCACCACTTTTGAAGCGTTGAAACCACCGTTCACACGTTTTCACAGTTGGTACTTGTTCGCCAAAGGCTTCAACAAGCATTCGGTGCGATTCCGCAGCTGTTTTCTTCAAATGAAAACAGAAAATTAACACTGTCCGCGTTTGCTCTTTATTCGGCACGAAACTCGACATGTTGACTGCACTGAGAGTAAACGATAATGACGCTCGATTCGCGCAAAACTATGGTGGTTCGACAGTCAAGGTTGACACTTCACAAGGTCAAAGTTTTATGACAATCGATAAATATTTACGTTTGCGAGACATCTATATGTTCGAACCGACATTTCATACTTGTACACCTGGTAGAAAAGTATTTCTAAATGCAAGAATCCTTCTGCACGATCCAGATAAAATTTGGAAACTACCAGATGTGTTAGTTGAAATTTACCGGTTTTTTCGATGAAGAAAACACTTAATTTTCAGAGGAATCTCAAAATTGTTTATTCAAAGTTTTGACCATTGGTTTCTACACATTTCGCCCATCTCTCAGGCAAATTATGGATACCATTCTAAGAAACCTTTTTCTCTTTCGAGGGAAACCATTCTACGAGCCATTTTTTGACTTCTTCAAAATTAGCGAAGCACTGCTTTGCAAGGGAGTGTCCTATCGATGCGAAAAGGTGATAGTCGGACGGGGCGAGGTCTGGAGAGTACGGCGGGTGCGATAATATTACCTAATTAAGTGTTTTTCATGTGTCTTTCACCAGTTTAGCGGTATGAGACGGCGCGTTGTCATGTTGCAAGATAACTTTGCCATGTCTTCGGGCCCATTCCGACCGTTTTTCGATCAACGAATCATTCAAAGTGATCATTTGTTGTCGGTAGTGATCCGTGTTCACCGTTTCACTAGGTTTAACAACTCGTAGCACACCACACCACACTGATCCCACCAAACACAGAGCATTGTCTTACGGCCAAAGCGATTTGGCCTTGCAGTCGATGGGCCAGCTTCACCAGGGGAAAGCCATGATTTTTTCGCTTCGGGTTCTCAAAATAAATCCATTTTTCTTGCCCCGTGACAATTCGATGCAGAAAAGATTTCCTTTCGAATCGTTGAAGCAGCATTTCACAAACGGTTTTTCGATTTTTCATTTGTCTATCGTTCAGCTGGTGAGGCACCCATTTTCCATACTTCTGGATCTTTCCCATGGCTTTTAAACATTGGAGAATTGTTCCCCGAGTCACATGTAGTGTTTCTGCCAATTTTTGTTGCGATTGGGTTGAATCAACATACAATTCCTCGTCTTCGAACTTTTTCGCTGCACCAGGATGTTCATTGTCTGTCAAATCGAAATCTCCACTTTTAAATTGACGAAACCATGTCTCACATGTTCTAATCACTGGAGCATGTTCACCATAAGTTTCTACCAGCAACTGGTGAGCTTCAGCTGCATTTTCTTTTGATGAAATAAGAAAAGCAACAAATGCCGCAAATGCGATTTACTTGGAACGAAACTGGACATATTCACTGAGGTAAACAAATATGACGCTATTATTTTGGCGGAATGTGACTTGCGTATTTTTGTAGGTTAATGTCAATAGAAGAAGATAACATACATGCCAAATCATAGAAATTTATACATATTGCTAGCGACATCTACTAGTAAAACCGGCAATCTTCAATAAACACACCTGGTATATCCACTAAGCGTTTCTAGCTAATCAGGACCTGAGTCAGGGCGAATATTGTTACTTTTATAGAAAGAAAATCCATATTGAGAGTTTTCAATATTTTTACACAATGTTCTTTGAATACGTTACGTCCTATCAATCCATTCCATGATGGTAAAGCATAACCAAGATAGATAAATGAGTTCACACCCTCTTTCTGTTCTGTCTCACTACCATATATTTAACCCCAAGCTTCCTATCTCGAATCACGGCAGAGCCTGATGGAGCATAAACCCAACGCCTAATTGTTAATATGTATTTTGTCAATCTCTATGGTGTACTTCGCCCAGTAGGCAACAACTGAAAATTTAAAGCTCATTATTACATCGCCTGCGATATTCGGGGTTTTCGTACTCAATACAAAGTAGCGCCAGTGAGAAAGAGCGAGTAAGCAGAACTCACAACACGTTTGTGAGACCACTAATATCAATTTTATTGACATACACCAACTGCTGTACACTCTTATAGAAGATTTTACCTTTTCTATTCAGCTCTATAGTACGTATTATTATCTCTTACAACAGATTAAAGAGTCACATGATAAGTAATCACCTTGTCTAAAATCTCCGTTGATATCAAATGGCTTGGAAAACTACTTCGGGACCTTTGTGGAGCTTCAGGTATTGCTTAACGACCATTTTCAGGTTTTGAAAATAAAGTGAATATTGATAGAATATACTGTAAATATATAAAAATTTTGTTATTGTATATTTTCATATATTTTAGACTTACATTAAATTGGGTTTACGTAGTTCGAGCGGCAAGAAGTGAATGTTACGGAGGTGATTTCAAATCCTAAAAATCTGCAAATGAGGTTTCTAAGAGATTGAGGTAATTTTTTGTTTGTCAAAACTTTAGAGTGTATAATATTTCTACCTCGGAATAAAGGGCTCATCATATTAATCCAAAAGTCATTTCGAGGACACAAGAAATTGTAGGTCCTTCACCACTATTTAACCTGCGCTGCCGAAATCACAAAAATTTTCAATTGTCAATTGGTTGAATCACAATCATCAAATAAAGACCAAAATACACATTTATTGGCTTCTTCAGATCCTTGGTAGCAACGGAAGTGCAAAAATGCTGCATGAAGGATACAAGAATCTCAATACTAGAAAAAGCTTTGTCTTGAATGACCGACAGACCAACTCACAGCCTAAGCCACTCAACGTTGAGACTTACAGCTAACAGGCTGCGTTAAGTTTTCACCGCCATCATTTTTGAAGAAATATTCACCGATGATATCACCGGTCTACCAACCACACCTTATTTTTTTTTTTTTTTTTTTTATTTAATGAAATAGGATGCGGAAATTATTGTTTATTTACATACCCATTGAGCCAGAAACAGGCCTCATCGCTGAACAAAATTTACCTCGAAAAAGTAAACTCTTCTTGGAACTTTTCGAGAGCACATAGAGCGAAACGATGTCGTAAAATGCACTCGAGACTCTTTTTGGGCATAATTTGAAATTCGTGTTACCCGTCGAGCAGATTTCTTCTTGATCCCAGATGATTACTTAATATTCGTGATACAGCAATGACATTCAAGCAATCATTCCTTTTCTCAATCGTGGGTGTTCCTCAATTTTGGACTTCACTAGAGCTACAGTGACGTCATCAGTGGAAGATTTTGGTCGACCTTTTCGGGGCTTGACCTATACGGAAAAATGTCTAGTCTGGAATCTTCGGAACCACTTAAAGAAGTCTCTGAAGATGGTCCATAAGCCAATTGGCATTCACTGTATATATTTTTTGGCTGTAAATTACGCTTAAACCCGAAGAGAATCACATTGGCGAATTTCTGTTTGTGTTGCTGGTGAAATTTCGTCTCCATTTTAGCCGATCGTTCTAAAATTTGATAGGAAGACTAATAAAGTAATTGCAAAGGATTTGGTATTTTTAGCTTTAACAAACACTAATTAAAAGTCACCAACTGACCGAACTTTTGTTAGTCCCCTCATAAGTCTTTTCATGATGAAATGCCAAAAAATGTAGAACAAAACTAACATAACAGCCTGTCATGACTCCCGCGTGATCTGTCAAAAAAAGACTATTGAAAAAAGTACCTCTACTTGGATCACCCATTATTTATTTATTTCCATATAAATGTAGAAATATCATTATATGTCAATTTTTAATCAATTAAAATAATAATTTTCATTAAAAAAAAAACAACAATTTGGATGACGGTAAAATAAGAGATCATAAAAGCTACACTATATTATTTTCAAAAGAGCTTTTAATCAAAAATCCTCACGTGAATTCAGAAACCACACAAAAACATCTTTGCCAATACATACAATAATTATAATTCCGTTATTTAAATTGAATTATTAACTAAGCAGACAATGAAATTCACGCGAACCCTTACGCATATACATATGGTATGTATGTATTAGTACTATTAATTGCAAATATTGCCAAATGAAACACAAAATTCCAGTGCGACTGTGTGTTGTTGTTGTTGTTAAGTGCATCAATTTATTTCCTTTTGTCATAAAGCACACATGTTAAATATTGCATATTTGCCTAATTAAACTCATAAATGTTTTGTTAACTTCGAAATGCGATGTCCAGTGCGCCTGAATGTATGCAACAATTCTGTGACACATTTCAAATGCACAAAAGCACACGCACACACTCACATACACATCAATGTAATTGCCTTTAAATTTTGTGGGAAATTAAAACAAAAGCATGCATACACATACACACATGCATACACATATTGCAGGTATTTTTTTTTTTTTAATCTAATGAAATTTTGTTATTTCATTTATATATATAATTGGCGCTTTGTAACCGCTGAAGCGATTTTCGGCCGAGCTCCTCCTCCAATTTTGTGGTTTTGCGTCTTGATGTTTTTCCAACAAATGGAGGGACCTACAGTTTATACTAAGCCGCCTCCGAACGGCTGATGGTTTTTTGACGAGGAGCTTTATTTCATGTCCGAAATACACTCGGAGGGATGGACATTCCCTGCCGAGGGGCGACCGCAATTAGAAAATTTAATTTAATTTTTAATTTAAATTAATTTTCCATAACTTTTGGATGTTGGTGGCACCGGGATATGAACCCGAGTCTTCCGAATGGCAGGACGCAATGCTAACCACTCGGCTACCGCGGCCGCCATTTATTTCATTTATCTGTCCGAATTTGTCACGCTGGACAAAATGCGACGCATTAAAAAGCAAAAATATTACGTAGCGAGCAAAATCTGCGGGATAACGGAATTTTGTGGACATAACACACAGTAAATTTATGTACAAATGCACATATACACGCTGTATATGTAGATATGTGTGTTTTTGTTTGGATGTAAGAGTTAATGCAAATATTGCGTTATTTTTAGTTACTAAATTGTATGCGTGAGTTAGTGAGTATGTAGGTATGCTGGTGCGCGTGGCAGCTTGTAATAAACCCATGTCCAGTTACGTGGCATTATTTGGTGATAAGCAACAAGCAAATAAAGCATGAAATGTACACCAAAAACAAATATAACTACGTATGCATGTATGCACATACATTTCATACATATGTGTGTATACAGGTATGCTAATATGCTTAGTTATGCACATATGTATTGTATTTATCCCAGCTCGTGTGTGTGAATTCATTGGTTATGCACTAATCGCGTTGCCACATTTTTGGCTAAATTATTGTAGCTCAGTTGCACGGTATGCGACGAAAATAACAGCAACAAGAGAAAAAATTTAAAGAGTCTAAAGCGACCAAATATAAATATATATTTCTGATATATTTGCTTATGTATGCTTTTTGTGTGTACTTTTACCCAGTCAACATACATAAATATTGCAGGATATTTGAATTTTATGCTTTAATTTATGTAAATATTCTGTTAAAAATAGAGAAATAAATAAACAAGCATACAATTACATGCATACATTCTTAGCAGCCAAAACCACAATGCAGTATGTGCTCTGGTGTGATGTCAGGTGGTATTTGCAGCAACCAACGCTGTGATGAATCGCTTAATATTGCCTTTGGACATTTTCCAACCCACAAATGCGTGCTGAGCGATTTTCGCAAAAATATTAAATAGAAAACAGCATAATGGCTGTCACTAAATAGATGAGTGAAATTTGAGGAAAATAAGCTCACCATGAATGCAAGCTTAACCCTTGAAAAAAACAAAACAAAACATTTACTCAAATTACTTTTTACAAAGTATTTTTGCTGCACAAAAGAAAACTTCCTTCACTATCTAAAAAAAAAAAATGAAAGAAATTTTAAATTAAACCTAATTATCAAATTATTTTTTTTACTAATAAAGCCAAGTAAATTTTGCAAACTGACGATACTTCTAAGCCCATAGGAAATCAAGTGAGGACTTAGAAAAAAATTTATTTTTTCTTGTTGTTGATAAAATTTTTACTTTTTCTAAAGCCATACACAGTGTGTCCCAAAAATAACCGAACTTTATATTTAAATCATACAACATACAGCGCCATCTATTGAAAATTTGCAACATTAAAAAGATACATTCATCCTCTTTCAAACGCACCTGACTTCATGTAAGTCGGATGACAGATGTAAAAGTGACAGCCATTTCAATAAAACCAAAAGTGTGCTAATGGTTCCAAAAAAAAAAATGAAACAAGGAGCAAATATAAAATTTTGTGTCAAACTTGAAAAAAAATTGAAATTGAAGTTTAAAAAATTAAAAAAAAATGAAAAAAAAATGAAGCAGCCGTAACCGAGGTACTGAAGAACATTTCTATAAATGACATAAAAAAATCTATGCATGCGCTGGTTGATCGTTCCAAACGTTGTGTTGAGTCAAGTGGAACCTATTTTGAATAAATAATAACTTTCAAAGATAATATAATGTGTATTTTACTATTTTATATCCAAAAAGTTCGGTTATTTTTGGGACACACCGTGTATTAAATGGAGATCTTAAATTTGTAGTATAAGTTGTCCTGAAATGATAACCCTAACACCTTTCTGGAGCCGATTCTCTATGCTTATCATTCTATGTCCTCTATTTTATGAAATCAACATTTTAAATTAAAATTCTTTGTTTTACGAGACTTTTATTTACAACGGATTTTTTTGTTAAATTTGCCTAATTAATCAAGGTCATTTTTTAATGCGAACAAATTGATCGAAAATGGTAATCACTTTTTTCGAAGAATTGAAATATTGTATATAAATTTCAATAAGACATCAGGAGCAAAACGGTTAGCACTGCGTTTTATTATGGAGAAGGTACCGACGCTGGTTAAGCCAACATTTCAAATTATAGAGAGACAAGCTTAAATTAATTTTTTTCAATTGTGATCATCACTGAGTTTGTCCCTATTGCCTAAAAATTTGGACTAACTAGTTTCACAGACTTCTCTTGAGGCCAATCCTTTACCAGCCAAATCATTCATCATTGACAGCGGCAGATCGCAACCACTTGGTGGGTGGTATACACTGTAAAGTTGTTGGATAAAAACCACCCAACCAAGCTCTGTCAGCAGTCGCTTCGGAACTCGGTGGATTTTGTTGCAATTCAGCAGCGGCTCGCAGATGGAAATTCGGTCCCATACATCGAGCTTCTTTGTGTAACCAGCCTTCTTCAAGTGGCCCAAATTGTTTTTGGTGCCTTGTTTAGCTCTTTGGTAATCTAAGCAGTGCGCGCATGATGATTAGGCTCGACGATTTCAATTATTTTATCGAAATTTTCGACAATTGGCTTTCGGCACCGTGAAGCATCTTTCACTATTCAGAAGTCTATTTCCGATCCCAAACCAGACATTTGTGGGAGCAATTTAGTCCTCATTAAAAGTACCTCACTCCCCAATTTCGGTGAGTTAAAGCTTTAAATATTTGAACTTGAGTCAAAGGTAAAAAGGAAAGTTCGCTATATTGTGTAACGGTATAATCTTTACTCGATTGCGAACGTATACAAATCATATTTTTGGTAGATCAAGGGAGTTTTAAGTATCAAAATTTATCAAAGTCAGTGTAATGGAGATGTGCTTTTTGACACAGAAGTGGATAGTCCAACCAAAATGTTTTGTTCATCCTTCATATTTTTTAATCTATGGTAAAGTAATCATCCCTAACAAATGTGACTTTAATTGCATATTTCGTAATTAATTTTTCTTCTTCTTTTCTTACTTTTCAAAATAACCGAACCTTGGTGGCTTTCACCCGTTTGCAGTAACGACTTTACTTGAGACCCATGCGAGATCTCAATATATAGGTGGGGGCGACCACATCCATGAAGTTTGATATGTAATTAGTGGCCCATCTATTGGTTGCTTTTGGAGCTACGGTCTATTTGAGTTTTTACATCTTCAAGTACACTTCCGATATGTCAAATATTCTGTACGATATTTCCGCCTTACAATTTTGCGTTTGAAAAAAATTGAAAAATATTAAAAATGTATTTCCAAAATTCTATCCAATCCATGCAGAGACGATTTATAACTTGGGACTCGCCATTTTAGTCACAGAGGCTTATATATTCGAAAATATGTCGAAAAATTCGCTCGACAGAGAGAAAAGAATGGACAAAGCCAACCGCTGCCACCATACGAATGAAGTGGTGTTCCAGCATTAACCAAAATCCTGAGGCATTTAAATAAAGATAAAATTACTGAAAAATGCCATAATGCCGAATGATCCACATTACAGCGTTACATAAGGGTTTGCCATTGTTTACTGGGAGAAATTAATTTTTGACATCTTTAAATAATTACAATAATAACAATTTTTTTTTTTTAATTCAAATACCAAATGCTTAAGTTTGTATAATACCGAATTAAATTATTTATCTTTTTTATGCAACTCAGATTACCGTTAGTTATATTGCTTATAAACTTCCGATTCTTTCTTTTGAAGCGAATCAAGTGAGCATCAGGAATAAGTCCCTTTTTATATCAGTTTGAATTTCAGCTTTTACCCCATGACGAGAAGACTTTTGCCTTTCTGAATTACCTTCGAAACGATGGAAAGACCTTTAGAAAGTGACTTATATTCCCTCTTGTTTTTATTGTAACCGCAAAAATATTCCTCAAAGCGGTTTTTGAGGAATGTTGCGAGAGTGACAGTTATTGGCCGGATAAAAATCCGAGTCGTCCCGGCGGGTACTATTAGATTTTCGTCGCCTCTTATGACAGGCATGCCTTACCACGGGTAAATTCTTGAACCCCTAATCCGCAGGGGCGGTTCTATTCACTGACACTGCGTGGTGTACTAAAATTAAATACCTTTATTTAACTAATATTTACATTATTTTACAAACATCCTTCAAGGGTTAACATTTTTAATGAAAAAATATGTGCTGTAAATAGATATAAAAACAAAAATATTTCTAAAAAAATCATGGTATTACACGCAAATGTATTATATATATAAATTTCGCTACATTTGCATATTTTCCACTAAATTGAAATGTGCTTTGGGAGCATATTTTCCAGTTCATTTACGTTTATATTTGTTTTTATTTTTTACGCATTACATTTAGATATGTATGTATGTTAACATGTTGTCGATATGTTTTGTTATCATTGTGTTTTTTTTTTTTGTTTTTTTTGTTTTGCTATTATTTATGGCTTAAAAATTACATTTAAATTTCATGAAAATTTAATATGTTCACTTATAAATTCATTTATATGCAGCAATCACATGCACGAAATGTGCCTCAGAGCAAGTTTGCATAAGCGCGCACAAAAACGTATATACGTGTATGAATGCAAATATACAAACCTTCGGCATACTCATTTGGATGTATGAGTATGTACGCGCATATGTGTATTTATGTATCGTTTGCAATATCGAATGAAATGTGGTAATAATAGTGAATTCTGTGAAAACCTGTCCACTGTCAGTGCAATTGAGCGAATTCGTTACATATAATAATGTACACGTACATGAGTATAAATATAATACATAAATGTATGCTAAGCTGTGTATAGTTGTAAGCAGCTGTAGCTAAATAATAAAGTGAAATTAAGCCACCCATCAGTTGAATTGCATTGTTTCAATTAATTACATGAGTTCGGAGTACTTACACTTGTTTACTTTTATTTAAGAGGATTTTTAATTAACTTAATTTTCAACCATTGTTTCATAGAATCTAAAACCATATACACGTATAACATACATAACATAATACGAGGGGATTAACAAAAGGTCGGTCAGTTGGTGACTTTCGATTGGAATAGGTCAGAAGAAATTCCACCACCAACGCAAACAGAAATTTGCCATGTGATTCTCTTCGGGTTTTAGCATAATTTACAGCCAATAAAAATATTCAGTGAATGACGAATAACATGCGGAACAATTGCACCGCCTTTAAAGACTATTTCTAAGTGATTCCGAATATTCCAGGTCGTACATTTTTCCGTAGAGGACGAGCCCCGATAAGGTCGACTAAAACTTCCACCGGTGCCGTCACTGTAGCTCTGGTGAAGTCCAAAATTAACGAAGACCCAAGATTGATACGAAAAATTATTGCTAATGAATTGAGCTTGAATGCCATGGCTGTATCGTAAAAATTAGGTAATCATCTGGGATACACGAAGAAATCTGCTCGATGGGTATCACGAACTTTAAATGAGACCTAAAAAGAGGCTCGAGTGCATTTTGCTGAATTTTTCCTAAACAAATTCGAAAATGGTCAGTCGAGCAACATTAGTAAAATCGTTACTGATGACGAATCTTGGTTCTATAAGTAAGAACCAAACAGCAGTCCATGGTATGGAGCCCAATAAGAGCAAACCCATCCGTAAAATCAAAGCAGCAAAGTAATGTTGTTAGTTTATTTCACCCGATCTAAAGTCGTAGCTGCTATTTCAATGGAAAAGGGTCAGACGGTAACTGCAAAATGATACACCAAAGAGTGCGTACCAAGAGTTTTCAAAAATTTCTTGGAAAACAGGAAGAAAGAGGATTTTCGGCGCTACTTTTTACAACATGACAACGCGCCGTCCCGAACTGCCGAAATAACGAGTATTTTTATTGCAATCTCTGTGATCGAAGAAAAATGTCCAGCACCATATTCCCCGGATATAGCACTTTGTGATTTCTGGTTATTTTCAAAAATAAAAATAAAATAATTTAAAAAAGGTATTTAATAAGAATGAGGAGATAATTAATGTGGTTAATGCTTAAGCAAGCTTTTGAAGACTATTTTCAGAAGTGGATCTATAGGCTTAAGAAATGCATTGAAATCAATGGCGATTATGCAGAGAGGAGATGAACAAGGACAAAGAATACGAATAATTACAAAAAAAAATTTTTTTTTCTTTCTGGCCAACTTACCGCACTGTTGTTGATCCCCTCATGCGTAGCAATTTATTTTATTTTTTGTTCATATTTTCGTAAAAGTTGCTGAATAAATTGCGGGAATTATTCAGAATTTTCTCAAATTTAAAATAACACAAAATTTATTTTAAAAACATAAAAAATTAGCGATCACAAATATTGAAAAAAAAAAATACAAATATCAGAATTTAATTTAACTTATTGAAAATTAATAATTATTATTAACCGTACACATATAATAATACTAAAACTGTTATTTGAAGATCACAACATAATTGTAAATATTTCATATTAAACTTTTATAATGAGAAATATCAATTTACATCGTTTAATTGTTTGAAAATAAGTTTGAATTTGTTCTATTGAATAAATTTCAAAAAAGAAAAATTTTATATTTTTTTCTAACTTAAAATATATGTGCATATTTATAAAAAATTTTAAAAAGTATCTACAAAGTAACTAGTAGTTTTCATTACTTGATCATAATATTTATACATTAGAGATTATGAACTAAGTCTAGCGCGTACTGACAGTAGACCGTTTGACCTAAGACCTGAAATTCTTGATGCGCTATGCCATTAAATTCGATGAATACAGAAAGATTTGGGTTAAGCCGAATTTGTCACCGCTCAACTGCTACACGAGTATTCACAGCAGTTTCTGCTTCACCCCCATTCACTTTGGGTAACCACCCTGGAGACCTCTACAGTCCATTGGAGCTCCGCTTATCGTATCATGACCTCTATTTAAAAATATGAAATATGGTTTTGTAGAGTTTTTGCAGAAAAAAAGGTTAAATTAATAAATCGTTGAGTGTTTTATTTTCCAGCCACTAAAGGTGGATTTTTATAATTTTTCACGCGACGGTTTCTAAACAAAAAAATCGTTATAAAATTATTTCTAATAAAATCTTGTCTAACCTGTGCTTTAAAATTAATTACAAGGATTTCTTTATAAATCTCCTCATACAAACTGATTTCCATATTTATATAATCTTCAATTGTTTATATACATATAGGTATATAATATTTTCTCCTACAAGAGATAACTATTAAGAATTTAAGTAAACATAAAATCGGAAAAAAATATTAATAATAAAATACAAATAAATAAATATTTGCATTTTTTATCAGCGCAATCGTGTCAATTCGTAGGTGGGCGCACCCACACAAACGAGTGTATTACTCCTCCTCGTGCTCCTTTCTCGTGTCTTACACGCTTATCCACTATCCACTACTTTATTATTAATGTAAATACTTATGCACATACATATATATGCGTGCACAGTAAATTTACCAGTAATATCCAATAAAGTGTGTATATATGTACAATACATACATAAATTTTCAGGCATATGTTTGTATATCTGTGATCCTGTTTGTATATTCACATGTAAGTGCATATATATTGACACAATAACGGTTTATAAATCGTCCACTCATCGATAATGGATTTAAATGATAGAGTGTGTTTACTTATATGTATTTTTATAAGCACAAAAGTATATATCTATATATATATGTATATAGCCGAAGCAGCAACAAGCCGCTGATTTCTCTAGTTCTTTTTTTCCGAAACTTTTTCTCACCAACACCATCAACTTAGTTCAACTGTGAGAGGTTGCATGTCTACATGTATGTTTGTATTTACTTCGGTTTTCTCAGTTATTAAATAACTATAATTGATATTGGATGAGATAATAAGCTGGTCGCCAGTTTGTTTATTTATTAACATTTTTTTCTTCAGAGGGCAAAC
>JAWMAG010000006.1:14542500-14552500 GCA_037013455.1 Ceratitis rosa
CGTTTCTTTTACTCGCTTCGTGATGCTGTTGGTTACTACATAGCAGTGCACTGCATTGCGCATAACTAATTATGCAAATTAGTTCTGTGGGAGTCCCTGCTGTTGTGCTTTTGGAGTTTTTCATTTATTTTTATTTTCCATTTTTTTTTTGCTCTTTCTTCGCCACAATTTTCGCACTTAGCGAATTGTTTGCATGCCTGCGTCTTGTATTGCTGACGCCTTTGTTGCAACATACCAACATTCGTTGGGTTTCGCCCTTGGCAGTAGCAATAAAAGCAAAGCAATTAGCGGCCGCGGTTGCCGAGTGGTTGGCATTGCGTACTGACATGCGGGAGGCGCGGGTTCAAATCCTGAAACGACCAAGATCCATTTCCTGGGAAAACATCAAGACGCAAAACCACAAATTGGAGGAGAAGCTCGGCCGAAAATCGCTTCAGCGGTTACAAAGCACCAATTATATTTATATATATTATATACATATAAATCGTTTTTTAAAGAGGGTCGAGTTGTGTAACAGGGCGTATGAGTAATAATTTGAAGTTTATTCGAATTGAAAAAATCTCCTTCTTAGCTATGATATTTTTTCAAGTATTTGTCATTAATTTTTTTTTAATTAAAAAACATGAAACAATATCTATAAAAACAAAAATATTGTTTTTCCAGAAATATATATTCTCAGCGAGTATTTTGAAATAAAAATGGTCATTAACTGATGCATCTTGACCTATAGGCCTAACTATGTGTAAAACCGTCAAGATTACAAATTTTTCCTGGAGCTAGCTAAGATAGGCAGTCAAAGAAATGTTTGCAAAGGTACTTGTTGTACAGTTGTAATAATGAAAATAAAAATACAAAGTGTTAATTGAAGCTTCTATTTCAAATGTGTTATATACGACGCTAAGTTATTTCAAAAAATAAAGGAAAACAATGATGAAAAAAATAAAATAAAAAAAAATATTTTTAAAACATTATTGCAAAATAAAATATTACAAAAACTAAATAAATTTAAAAGCTAGAAAAATATTTCTTTCCAAGATTTATTTAAATCGATTTAAATATTTAATAATTTAATACTGAAGTAGCAAATTAAATAATTATATTTATGAATTAAAATAATCCTCTTGAATAACGAAAATATTATTTTTAACATGTTCTATAATATTGCTTAAAGTAAAAAAAAAAAAATAAATAAAAAAATTTGTCAATATTAAAATAAAAATATTTTTTTGAAGGTCTTTGAATCAACAACCAAATATTATTCATACGCCATGGCAAACCACTTTTAAACTAAAAAAAAACTCAAAATAAAATTAGAAAATTTTAATATTTTCTTAAATCAAATTAATTAAGAATGTTTCCTTAATTTATAATTAGTTACAATTTCATTATGGTTAACTCTTGCCACGAGAGGACACCAGCAAAGAAAGATCTATCGTGTGTATCGCTCTAAAAAACTTGTTTTTTTCACTTATTAATTCTAACTGCTCTTTATGCAGTTGAATAACAATTTTTTTTATCGACGACGAATCCAGCGTTACCCAAATCCCGCCCAACTGATCAGAGGGCGCATAAAGGATAATCGATAATTCCAATAGACCAGTGACCGAAAACTACTGACAATCCGGACTGTCCTAAGACCGATGCTCAGACAGAAGGTATCACTTAATTACTTAAAGCTCTCAGTAATTAGGTTTTTTATACGGAAAAACGTGTCAAAAGAATGAGTGCTCGTGGAATGAGCATTAAAATCGTTACAAAAACATCTAAAAGGGTTGCGCATTTCAATGTTGGGATGGTAAAATCAAGGTTGCTAAATTGAATTAAGATAAAATTGTATTATTTTATATTCCTAAATTATTTTATGTTATTAAATTTTTTATACACTTACCGTAAGCTTTATTAGTTTGCTAGCGACTGCAGGCACTAACTTGAATAATCATACCATCACTATAAATATTTACATAAGTCCAGCCAGTCACTCTTCTCTACATTTATTAGTTGATGATTACTGTGGAGTCACTAGTCCTTCCAAGTATCTATCCAAATACATATGCATGTCTATCAATATGCACACAAATTTCAACTTGTTCAACAGTCAAGTTCGCCTTTGCCTTCAATACACTGCTGCTCACCTCACCTTGCTCTAACATTTGGCTGTAATGTTGAAAGGATGAAGTTTGAGATTACAAGGAAATTTAAATATATTTCTTATATAAATACATATGTATATTTGCATTATCATTATAACAAGCGGAGTAGTATATTTAAACAGTTTGTGGTTTCATTCAATAAATTGCCGCATAGTCACAGTGGCATAATAAAAACTTTTTTCAACTGTTACGGTTTTATTTAAATTTTGAATAGTCTCTCAATTACGTTTAATTCTATTTTCATTTGTTTTTCTACTACATTTTACACCATTATCGTTGTTTTGATTTCGTAATTTCAACTTTTGGGATGTTTGGAAGCTTTGTATATTAGGGTGGTTCAAAAAAAAACATTTTTTTGTAAGCCCATAGGTGGGAATGAAGGAAATTATATTTAATTCTTTATTTATTTTATTTTTCATGAACATAAAATTGTATATGAACTATAAGTGGCAGAAGGAGAAGGGAAAGGCGGTCGAATAAAAACAGCAAGACTACGAGTTGATTTAGCCTTTTTCGTGTGTTCGTCTAGTTGTACTCAAATAACTCTTCATTTGGGACATTTTGTGTCAAAAATCAGTCACAACTGTATGTAAAGGAGTGAAATTTGTTGCCTCTGGAAATCATCGAGATCCCAATACCATACCATAAGCCCCCATATAACCGATTTGTTTAGATATGATCTTTTGGGTGCAAATTGTTAAAAAAAAATTGCGATTCAATTTGAATGAATTGAGTGTGTTTATGTAAGGTATAAAGGTCTCGACATGATTCCAGACAGCGTTCACCTTTATTTATATCATATTTTTATGTTTATAAATTTTCCTAAAATTTTATAATTTTTCCCTATGCAAACCCATGTTTTTGTCATATTTTTCCTACTAACCAATATGGCGTTAATAACCAAAATTGAATAAAAAAATATTAAATTAAAAAAATTGTATTTTCTCAAACACAAATTTATATGAAATATTTAGGTACCCCCTAACTTATGTGTGTGAGCATATCTGCTTTGTAATGACTGCACTTTGTCTGTGTTGTTATTAAGTTTTATGTTAAAAATTTTTGGTAAATTGTATGTAAAATTTTTTATTCACTTTTTCACCATTTGCAACAGGTTCCACCTTCTTTTTATTTTAGTTAATTCTAAAAAATAAAATAAAATTGTGTTCATGTGAAAGGTGGCTTCAAACACTCACATTCACTGCTTATTTGTTATTATGACTCTTGGGGCTAATAGTTATTAACATGTGTACAGTTTTGTGGTAATTTTCCAAGCAATTATTTGGTCAGTCGAAGGGAAAAGGAATGAGCATAATTGTGGTGAATGTAGAGATGATGATTTGAAAAGTTCGACTTTGTTGTTGATGCAACAGTGTAATATAATGTAACGTGTAATTAGTCAAATTAATATAAAAAATGTTGTTTCAAGTAGGAAAGAAGAATGAGGTTGGGGTGTTTGTCTGATACCAGATTTTCAGATACGAGATATTGTATCAAAGGAAAAAGTAAAAACGACTTTATATCTTTAGCTCCATATATGGTAGTTTTTCCCCATTCTGAAATGATTAAATATCCTTGAATATTTCCACAATAGACACTCAAGAATACCTGGATGGAAATAAATCGATCTAGTCAGGATTATGTCATTAAGAAAGCTGTTACTACAACTGAACAGGGAACATGTTCTAAACCATATGTTATAATATGAATTTAGAGCTCACTGGGTGAAGTATTTACCACGCTCCAAAATCGTAGACAGACATAACCACTTCGCCGATTATAAATCATACTTCGATGCCACCAAAGGGAATTTTTTCTGCGCTTATATGTTCAAATTCGGTATCATCTCAGAATTGGGTATAAATTCCTCCTGAACAGCACCAAAAGCATTGCCAGGATCTGGAAGAACTAATGGCTAGATGATATATGCTTTTGCTACCAGGTCAGTGTCGGCGAACATGATTTTGAAAATAATCTATCTCAATATAGTTAAGTTGTATAACACTATATTCGACCGCAATAGCCGAATGAATATCATTGCATACTGCCATTTAGAATGTCATGATTAGAGTCCTGGTACGACCAGCATCCACAAATATTTTTTTCTAATTGTGGTCGCTGCTTTATTGCTGCAAAAAACAAAAGACCCACACCCCAAAGTGGTTGAGTAGCTCGGCTGAAAATCGCCTCAGAGGGTTACAAAGCGTATATTCCATATTTTCTATATATTATATTTATATACCGTTAGTTTCAATATTACTCACATCGATTTTATTGCCTCTAGAATCCTTAAATTTTAATATCAAAGTCTAAATTAATGTTGAAAATTCAGCAAGCTAATGTCATCAATCACATTGATGTCGAAATAACAACAATAATAATATTGACTTTGAGAGTATATGGTGACAACGATTATATACTTTTCATAAACAATTTAACAAATTGCTATTAAATTTCAAGTTAAGTGCTTGTAAGCGTACAAAATTAGTGCATGTGTGCAATTCGCATGTTCATAAGTATTTGTGTGTGTGTGTGTGTGTGTGTGTGTGTGTGAAATTTAACACTTAACCAGGAGTGACAAAATCAAACTGCTATTTCAATGATCAAGTTAATGGGGGCGACGCTGCTATCAATGGCTTGCAATAACAAAGTGTGTATGTTAAATAAGTATTTTGTCGTGCGTAAAATCAATATAAATGTATATACACAGATGGGTGAATATGTTTCTGCAATAACGACATAACTGCTCAATGGATTGTTTGCTTATTTATGGAAATTCCATGAAATATTTGAAGTCATAAAATATGTAAACGTAGCAGAATAATTTACAACGCGCTAAAAAAAATAATATTTATTTTATTTATATATATCTACACCAATACTCTTATACATACTTACATATATACATATATGGTTTCTTATTTGCCTGGTATTGACTTGACCATGCAAGCAGCAGCTGACAATTCGCTACGTGTACGTCAGTAAAATTACATTCGTTCCATGAGAAGCTGTTCGTAAAAGCACAGCAAAAAATTATCCAAGATAATGCCAAAATATATAGCATAAAATATGAGAAAATACTGAGAAATATCTATTGACAGCAGCAGTGCGGTGATTTCGACTAAGGCTAACTGGACTGGGTGAAAGATGGTGATGATGATTTTAGTAATAATATTACGAAAATTTTAAAGAATTAAATTAGTTATGTGATCCTCCTAGTACGCAAATTTACTCACACAATAAATCTGACTTTAATTAGAATATATTATGCGCATGTTACTTAGAATATTTTCCGAAAATCTGAAGTTGATCCGACAAACAATTTAAGAAATATAATCTGATATGATTAAGAACGTCTCGTGACGTTCGAAAATAGGCGAAGCACAAGACAAAGTAATTTAACTAAGTGTTAATGGTTCGCAAAATTGTAAATGCGTTTTTCTCGAAACACTGTTTTCAAAGGCGGTGAGGAAAATTGCTCTGAAACGCCTAAACCGATCAGCTTAAAATTTTCACACGACCTTCTAGGATATATTTGTTAGGTAATGATCGAAGGAGTAAAATTTTTGACAATAATTAATATTTTTAAGCCACTTTGAAGTGTAGAATTTCAGGAAGGTTTTGTTAATTGGCAAAGGATCATCTACTATAAGATGCTCCCCTACATTTTTAAATGAAAACCAAATACAAACGGCTAGTTCTTCAATCTACTATACTTATTTGTTTCGAGTTATTCAAAAATTGCTGGAAAATACCATAGCTTTAGAAATAAGGTTTTACTCTTCAATCAAACTGAATCCATGAATTTTCCTTTCCTTTAGCTCGTCCTCATCTAGTCTTCTTAGAATGCATTCCATAAATTTCTCAACTGTCCTTACGCAAGAGCAATCATTTACTTAATATCAACGCAGTGCTATGTCCTTCGAATGTCCTGACAGCTGTTGCGGCCCCAGCAGGAATGCAGTTGCATGTGATTGCATATTTGTATTTACACAAACATATACACTCATAGATTTAATAAGAGTATGTACAAATGTGTATATACAAGGCGCTTTTGTGTCACTAGCACAGCGAGTTATTGCACATTGTCATAATATTTGATGCATGAAATATTGAATTTTGCTGTCGATAAATACCGTATAGCTACGACGATTGTGGCAACTGTTGGTGGTGTTGTCATTGTTATTGTAAAGCATCTGCAGTCAAACTAAATTCAGCACCAACAACATCTGTTACTTTTGAATGCTCTTTCCCGTGTCTATCTCTCCACTTCTACTCCTTATAAGTAACGCTACCTTCTGCTTGCACCCGAAAGTTGTGTGGAAATAGTACAAGAAAAAGAAGATGAAGGAAGCGCAATTTTGTTGAACATATTTTCAGCCCCTTACCGATTTACTAACGTCAATTCTTCATAACAAAAACTTCACTTCATATTTTCTATACTTTCCAATTCAATGCTGAATTATAGCAATGGGCAGGAAAGAAGTAAACACGGTAGTAAATGTGTGGGCAATATAACCAGGAATGAAATGGACTGATGTGGATAGGCATGTGTGGTAGGGAGTTTGTGTGTGTGCCTGTGTGTGTGTGTGAAATAATGGAGTTGCTCCGAATGAAGCCTTATAGAGAAAACTATATTATACTTTATGACAAATTTCTCCATAACTCAGAATTCCATTTGGTTGGGATGCGAATACACACACACAAACACATCTACAAACATAAAGAGAAAAAAATCCAGCTTACTAGCAATAAGCAAGCAGCTGCCATAGTATATACGCAAAATACAACCAACTTGACATATAGCTCCTAAATATTTGTAACTAAATCTTCATAATTAAAAAAAAAAATAAAACAAAATCAAATCAAATCCAATAAACTAAAATAAAATAAAATAACATAACATAAAACAAAACAAAATAAAATAAAATGAAAGAAATTAAAAAAAATATTAAATTAAAATTAAATAAAATAAAATAAGGTAATACAAAATAAATTCAGGTAAAGTAAAATAAAACAAAATAAAATTCAATTAAATCACATTAAACAAAATTAAATAAAAAAATAAGAAATAAAACAACAAAATAAAATAAAAAAGTAAGCTAAAATAAAATAAAATAAAAAAACAAGAAATAAAACAACAAAGTAAAATAAAAAAATAAAATAAAACAAAATAAACCAAAATAAAAAAAAAACAATAAAATAAAATAAAATAAAATCAAATAAAATAAAATAAAATAAAATAAAATAAAATAAAATAAAATAAAATAAAATAAATAAAATAAAATAAAATAAAATAAAATAAAATAAAATAAAATAAAATAAAATAAAATAAAATAAAATAAAATAAAAGAAAATAAAATAAAATAAAATAAAATAAAATAAAATAAAATAAAATAAAATAAAATAAAATAAAATAAAATAAAATAAAATAAAATAAAATAAACTAAAATAAAATAAAATAAAATAAAATAAAATAAAATAATATAAAATAAAATAATATAAAATTAAAAAAAATAAAATAAAATAAAATAAAATAAAATAAAATAAAAGAAAATAAAATAAAATAAAATAAAATAAAATAAAATAAAATAAAATAAAATAAAATAAAATAAAATAAAATATAATAAAATAAAATAAAAAAAATAAAATAAAATAAAGTAAAATAAAATAAAATAAAACAAAATGAAATAAAATAAAATAAAATAAAATAAAATAAAATAAAATAAAATAAAATAAAATAAAATAAAATAAAATAAAATAAAATAAAATAAAATAAAATAAAATAAAATAAAATAAAATAAAATAAATAAAATAAAACAATATAAAATATACCTATATAGAACAAAATAAATAAAAGTAAAGTAAAATAAAATAACATAAAATAAAATACAATAAAAAAATAAAATAATATAGAACGAAACGTAATAAAATTATATACAACAAGCTAAAAGAATATAGAACAATTTAAATTAAAATAAAGTAAAATAAAATAACATAAAATAAAATAAAATAATACCAAATAAGATAAAATAAGTAATAATAATAAAATAAAATAAAATGAAATACAACAAAATCAAATACAATAATATGGTATAATGAAATAAAATAAAACAAAATAAAAAAAATGAAATAAAATAAATTAAAGTAAAGTAAAATAAAAGAAACGTAAATTAAAATTTAAAAAAATTTTAAATTAAATTATGTTAAGGAATAAAAATTAGAATTAAAAAAATAATATTAAACAAAATAAAACAAAATAAAACCAAATAAAACAATATAAAGAATAATAAAATAAAATAGAATACAATAAAATAAAATAACATAAAATAAAATGTAATGAAATAAAATAATACAAAGTAAAACAATATAAAATAAAATAAATCAAAGTAAAATAAAATAAAATAACGTAAAATAAATTTTAAAAAATTTAAATTAAATTGTGTTAAGGAATAAAAATTAAAATTAAAAAAATAATATTAAGCAAAATAAAACAAAAAGTGAAGTTAAATAAAAGCAAGTAATTAAATAAAAATTATATTAAATTAAATAGCATTAAAATAAACAAAATTATTTTATTTATTTGATTAAATTAAATAAGTCGAGTTGAAAGTTAAATATAAACACACCATTCTTTTATAATGTGAAGGGTATGGATTTTTCTTCATTTGTCTTTATATGGCGTACTTTACTGTATACAAATATATATATTGTACTTGTATGTTTTTAAATGACATGTGTGCTCATATTCCGGCACCCGAAGTATAATTTCATTCTTGCTCTTCCTTTCACAATTTTTACCATTCTCTTTCTCGCTCGTTCTTATAAAATGCAACCATGGTGTGGCAGTTAATAATGCAGATTACACATAAAAATGATTTATTGAAAATTTTTTAGTGTAAAAATGCATGTAATGGCAGGAAACTTTTTAGCCAAATCGATTGAATGGTAACCAAAAATGCACTTCAAACTCCATGAGTTACTACTCATAAGTTACACAAACCATAGGTAGTGACCCCGCTGTTGTGAGTCGGCTCTAAAGTTTATTTTACGCCTCCCATAAATACGAGCATATAATACTTACGTATTTATGAGTATGAGTTTGTCTACTAAGATATTTGTATGTGTTTGTAGTACGCTTCCTCACACTCTCTTTATCTTATTTTGACTACGGAAATGCATTTATACATCATCAACAAATGATGCATTCGAAGTTTTCTGTGGGGTTTTGTATTTTTTTCTCCTTTTTACTTAATTTTTTTATTTTTCTTTCTTTCGGCACTTTTTGAGTGCATTAGAAAAGTTTTTGAAGTATTTACGGCAATTTTCTTTGGTAGAAATCGACATCTACAGTTTTTTGGCTTTTCAAAGTTGAAGTAAATAAATTTTTTATTTTACTGTCGGAAGCAAAATAATTTCGTAGAAATATTTGGAGAGCTGTCGAACTCTTATTATGAAAAATAAATTCTTCAGCATAGTTTCCTATGAGTTTCACGGCAATGTATTTTGAAATTATGGATTTTTTTTGTTAAATTTATGAAATACTTCAAGAAAAGAAGTAGTAACCTTTTCAATTGTGGTACTTCAAAAATTTCAGAATTAAATCAATAGCACATACTCACGTAACGAGTAAATGAAGTTGGTATCAAAATATTTATTTTTTTTTATTTCATTCAGAAGAGTGTCGTATTCAATCCAACAACAACATATTTTATGTACTGTTTTGTTGATGAGTGAAATTATTGTGCAAATTGGTTGCGAAACCCTTTACTTCGCGCAAGTGCTTTTTTCAGTTGCGGTATTACGTTATTATTTTGGTATCAGGTCGGTAGGAAAAATTTAAAACTGCA
>JAWMAG010000006.1:14557500-14567500 GCA_037013455.1 Ceratitis rosa
TCAGCGAAGCTGGAGATTTAAAAATTCATACATCCTTTTATTTCTTATTTTTTTTTGTATCAATTTTTTTTTTCATCACGTAACAACACAGGCAGCTATGGATATAGAACAAATACCAGTGCGTGGTAAGCACAACAAATGACCTTTAGGCAACGATGGGCCTTTGAGCTCACCTCACATGCACACAAACGCAAACAGACACGAAATCAGAAATTGGTTGAAAATCAAGGAGTGAAAAACTTTCAAAATGGTGTGACATTTTAGTTTTAATTGATTTATGTGTTTCGTTCTAAAACACGAGCACACGAACTTTTTCGCTGGTTACTGCTCTTGCGTGTCAGTGTGGCAGCTCTCGCAGCTGGGTTCAAATAGTGGTGAAATCTAATAGAAAAGTCGGAAATAAAAATTGAAAAAAACACGTTTTTTTTTGTTGTTGTCAAAAGCGAAGCAAATTCGACAGTTTGGTATTGGGTTTGCAGCAAAATTGACGACTGATCGATGGTTGCGTTTTTCGTACCAAATATATACACACGTCTATATGCGCATTTTTGTATACATCACAATCTGGAAATGTTTCTTTTTTTTTTTTGTGAACAGCATACGCATACACGTATACTGAATTTGATATCCGGTTGGGCATTGGAATAAATCTCAAAATTGCTTTTGGCATGTGAGCTAACTTTTAACTTAATACCATTGCATTTATATCGGTTGATTTTTCTTTTAGTCCTTTTTTGTTTATACTCCTGTTAGTTTCGGAAATTGCCGCTAAATGCTAGTGGTGCTTTGTATTACGCTGGTTTTTTAAATGTGTGGGCGTAAAGCTTTAATAAATTTTCGAATTTTTCATATTAGATAACTCTATCGAGAATTTCATTTAAAAATCAAGCGCCTAAAGGTAGGCAATGCTAACTTAAATAACATTTTTCAAAGTTACAACATTATTGAAGTCAATAGTAAGTTATTTAGATAAAATTGAAAGTAAAAACTGAATTTAAATTTTTTTTAATTTTTAATCAAAAAAAATTTTTATTTTTATTTTGATTTTTGTATTTGATTTGATATAAAACAATGAAATATTTTTGTAAATATATTTTAATTCTTTTTTTTACGAAATGACTGAAAAAATTATAAAGTTTTTTAAATAAAATTAAATTTGTTTAATAAAAATATAATTAGTATTTCATATTACTCTTCTCTATTTCAGATTTTGCCCAGGCTACTCTAAGTAATGTCAATTTATTTATCGAACCACCAGCGGTGCGGCGTGGCCAATCGGTTATTTTACGTTGTCAGTATGCACTCGAAGGTGCACCGCTCTACTCAATCAAATACTATCGAGGCAATTATGAATTTTACCGTTATACGCCGGGAGAATTTCCAAATGTGAAACATTTTCAATATCCGGGCATTAAAGTTGATGTAAGTATTGATGAAAACTTTGAAAAAGTTATACCAAAAAATAAAGCCACTTGAATTATAACCAAAACTCTAATATTTTATTTGTTGTTCCTAACAATTTATTATAAGACTAAAAACGTATTCAGATATTTATTTCACTGAGTTTACCAGAATTTTTTTTCACGTCAAATCAAATTCGCCCAAATGTAGGCAACGTTTTTGTCTAACTTTGTTTTGCTCTGGACGTATAAATGAAAAAACGTCACCTACATTTGGGCTAAATATATAAAATTATTGACAAATACTAAATATATGAATTCACTCCTTGCCAGAACTGCTGAAAAAAGTAATAGTAAACACGTTTAGTACCGTCATATTTTCATTTTTCACTTGGTTTCCCTTCTATCTGGCATATACACCCAATCATAAGCTATCAGCAAAATATTAATTATATTTGTCACTATTTCTTTTCTTTCCTTTTGTTCCACGCATTTCAGGAAGTTATCTCCAATGCCACACAAGTTGTTATACGCGACGTGAAATTCAGTTTATCCGGTAACTTTTCTTGTGAAGTCACTGCCGATGCACCGCTCTTTTCCACCGCTACCGCTTATGCGCAAGTACAAGTTGTTGGTAAGTTTACTTTTACTCACTCTTCCATTCTCTCTTTCTTCAGTGCTTATTGTACTTTTTGCTGCAGTTTTTTCTCACCTCACCTTTTGCCATTGCGGCCAAATTTTAACGCTCAACTGTCAAAAGTTTGCCGTTTTGGGAAAAGTTTTTGGCTAATTATGTGCATTCATAATTGAAAAATTCAATTCACTTTCACAAGTGCTCTGGTAAGAAAATAAGTAACCAAAGATAAAGTGCATATAATGAGCCATGCAATAATTGTGAAATTAAATTCGGGAGTTAAAAGTCAGAAGGCTACGCTTTAGAGATGGCAGCCTTAGTCTTTTGGTTAAAAGTGTTCAAAATTGTATAGCTCAAAGTCTATAATAAGTTGCTCCTTGCATCCCTGATTTTTTTTTATTTTATTTTATTTTATTTTATTTTATTTTATTTTATTTTATTTTATTTTATTTTATTTTATTTTATTTTATTTTATTTTATTTTATTTTATTTTATTTTATTTTATTTTATTTTATTTTATTTTATTTTATTTTATTTTATTTTATTTTATTTTATTTTATTTTATTTTATTTTATTTTATTTTATTTTATTTTATTTTATTTTATTTTATTTTATTTTATTTTATTTTATTTTATTTTATTTTATTTTATTTTATTTTATTTTATTTTATTTTATTTTATTTTATTTTATTTTATTTTATTTTATTTTATTTTATTTTATTTTATTTTATTTTATTTTATTTTATTTTATTTTATTTTATTTTATTTTATTTTATTTTATTTTATTTTATTTTATTTTATTTTATTTTATTTAATTTTATTTTATTTTATTTAATTTTATTTTATTTTATTTTATTTTATTTTATTTTATTTTATTTTATTTTATTTTATTTTATTTTATTTTATTTTATTTTATTTTATTTTATTTTATTTTATTTTATTTTATTTTATTTTATTTTATTTTATTTTATTTTATTTTATTTTATTTTATTTTATTTTATTTTATTTTATTTTATTTTATTTTATTTTATTTTATTTTATTTTATTTTATTTTATTTTATTTTATTTTATTTTATTTTATTTTATTTTATTTTATTTTATTTTATTTTATTTTATTTTATTTTATTTTATTTTATTTTATTTTATTTTATTTTATTTTATTTTATTTTATTTTATTTTATTTTATTTTATTTTATTTTATTTTATTTTATTTTATTTTATTTTATTTTATTTTATTTTATTTTATTTTATTTTATTTTATTTTATTTTATTTTATTTTATTTTATTTTATTTTATTTTATTTTATTTTATTTTATTTTATTTTATTTTATTTTATTTTATTTTATTTTATTTTATTTTATTTTATTTTATTTTATTTTATTTTATTTTATTTTATTTTATTTTATTTTATTTTATTTTATTTTATTTTATTTTATTTTATTTTATTTTATTTTATTTTATTTTATTTTATTTTATTTTATTTTATTTTATTTTATTTTATTTTATTTTATTTTATTTTATTTTATTTTATTTTATTTTATTTTATTTTATTTTATTTTATTTTATTTTATTTTATTTTATTTTATTTTATTTTATTTTATTTTATTTTATTTTATTTTATTTTATTTTATTTTATTTTATTTTATTTTATTTTATTTTATTTTATTTTATTTTATTTTATTTTATTTTATTTTATTTTATTTTATTTTATTTTATTTTATTTTATTTTATTTTATTTTATTTTATTTTATTTTATTTTATTTTATTTTATTTTATTTTATTTTATTTTATTTTATTTTATTTTATTTTATTTTATTTTATTTTATTTTATTTTATTTTATTTTATTTTATTTTATTTTATTTTATTTTATTTTATTTTATTTTATTTTATTTTATTTTATTTTATTTTATTTTATTTTATTTTATTTTATTTTATTTTATTTTATTTTATTTTATTTTATTTTATTTTATTTTATTTTATTTTATTTTATTTTATTTTATTTTATTTTATTTTATTTTATTTTATTTTATTTTATTTTATTTTATTTTATTTTATTTTATTTTATTTTATTTTATTTTATTTTATTTTATTTTATTTTATTTTATTTTATTTTATTTTATTTTATTTTATTTTATTTTATTTTATTTTATTTTATTTTATTTTATTTTATTTTATTTTATTTTATTTTATTTTATTTTATTTTATTTTATTTTATTTTATTTTATTTTATTTTATTTTATTTTATTTTATTTTATTTTATTTTATTTTATTTTATTTTATTTTATTTTATTTTATTTTATTTTATTTTATTTTATTTTATTTTATTTTATTTTATTTTATTTTATTTTATTTTATTTTATTTTATTTTATTTTATTTTATTTTATTTTATTTTATTTTATTTTATTTTATTTTATTTTATTTTATTTTATTTTATTTTATTTTATTTTATTTTATTTTATTTTATTTTATTTTATTTTATTTTATTTTATTTTATTTTATTTTATTTTATTTTATTTTATTTTATTTTATTTTATTTTATTTTATTTTATTTTATTTTATTTTATTTTATTTTATTTTATTTTATTTTATTTTATTTTATTTTATTTTATTTTATTTTATTTTATTTTATTTTATTTTATTTTATTTTATTTTATTTTATTTTATTTTATTTTATTTTATTTTATTTTATTTTATTTTATTTTATTTTATTTTATTTTATTTTATTTTATTTTATTTTATTTTATTTTATTTTATTTTATTTTATTTTATTTTATTTTATTTTATTTTATTTTATTTTATTTTATTTTATTTTATTTTATTTTATTTTATTTTATTTTATTTTATTTTATTTTATTTTATTTTATTTTATTTTATTTTATATTATTTTATATTATTTTATTTTATTTTATATTATTTTATTTTATTTTATTTTATTTTATTTTATTTTATTTTATTTTATTTTATTTTATTTTATTTTATTTTATTTTATTTTATTTTATTTTATTTTATTTTATTTTATTTTATTTTATTTTATTTTATTTTATTTTATTTTATTTTATTTTATTTTATTTTATTTTATTTTATTTTATTTTATTTTATTTTATTTTATTTTATTTTATTTTATTTTATTTTATTTTATTTTATTTTATTTTATTTTATTTTATTTTATTTTATTTTATTTTATATTATTTTATATTATTTTATTTTATTTTATATTATTTTATATTATTTTATTTTATTTTATTTTATTTTATTTTATTTTATTTTATTTTATTTTATTTTATTTTATTTTATTTTATTTTATTTTATTTTATTTTATTTTATTTTATTTTATTTTATTTTATTTTATTTTATTTTATTTTATTTTATTTTATTTTATTTTATTTTATATTATTTTATTTTATATTATTTAATTTTATTTTATTTTATTTTATTTTATTTTATTTTATTTTATTTTATTTTATTTTATTTTATTTTATTTTATTTTATTTTATTTTATTTTATTTTATTTTATTTTATTTTATTTTATTTTATTTTATTTTATTTTATTTTATTTTATTTTATTTTATTTTATTTTATTTTATTTTATTTTATTTTATTTTATTTTATTTTATTTTATTTTATTTTATTTTATTTTATTTTATTTTATTTTATTTTATTTTATTTTATTTTATTTTATTTTATTTTATTTTATTTTATTTTATTTTATTTTATTTTATTTTATTTTATTTTATTTTATTTTATTTTATTTTATTTTATTTTATTTTATTTTATTTTATTTTATTTTATTTTATTTTATTTTATTTTATTTTATTTTATTTTATTTTATTTTATTTTATTTTATTTTATTTTATTTTATATTATTTTATTTTATTTTATTTTATATTATTTTATTTTATTTTATTTTATTTTATTTTATTTTATTTTATTTTATTTTATTTTATTTTATTTTATTTTATTTTATTTTATTTTATTTTATTTTATTTTATTTTATTTTATTTTATTTTATTTTATTTTATTTTATTTTATTTTATTTTATTTTATTTTATTTTATTTTATTTTATTTTATTTTATTTTATTTTATTTTATTTTATTTTATTTTATTTTATTTTATTTTATTTTATTTTATTTTATTTTATTTTATTTTATTTTATTTTATTTTATTTTATTTTATTTTATTTTATTTTATTTTATTTTATTTTATTTTATTTTATTTTATTTTATTTTATTTTATTTTATTTTATTTTATTTTATTTTATTTTATTTTATTTTATTTTATTTTATTTTATTTTATTTTATTTTATTTTATTTTATTTTATTTTATTTTATTTTATTTTATTTTATTTTATTTTATTTTATTTTATTTTATTTTATTTTATTTTATTTTATTTTATTTTATTTTATTTTATTTTATTTTATTTTATTTTATTTTATTTTATTTTATTTTATTTTATTTTATTTTATTTTATTTTATTTTATTTTATTTTATTTTATTTTATTTTATTTTATTTTATTTTATTTTATTTTATTTTATTTTATTTTATTTTATTTTATTTTATTTTATTTTATTTTATTTTATTTTATTTTATTTTATTTTATTTTATTTTATTTTATTTTATTTTATTTTATTTTATTTTATTTTATTTTATTTTATTTTATTTTATTTTATTTTATTTTATTTTATTTTATTTTATTTTATTTTATTTTATTTTATTTTATTTTATTTTATTTTATTTTATTTTATTTTATTTTATTTTATATTATTTAATTTTATTTAATTTAATTTTATTTTATTTTATTTTATTTTATTTTATTTTATTTTATTTTATTTTATTTTATTTTATTTTATTTTATTTTATTTTATTTTTGTTAGTTCATTTTATACTCATGACCCTGTACAACTCAACTACGTACCTAACTGTTTATTTCCAATGTTTCTCTCTTACTTTATGCTTAATTTCTTGAAGTTCATTACATCTATTTTAATGTTAAGTCTTTCATTCTGTTATTGACATCCATCAAATAAACTGATTATATTAAGACGGTCGTGTGTTTAATTTGTGTTTCATTGTTCGGAACTCTAATTTTGATTTAATATTGGTTATGGGCCCAGAGTTAGGCTCCATCATAAATTACACGTGGTCTTAAAGTTGAAATTATCGTTGGTCGATAAAATGGCCGGTACGTTGCCGCAGATTGACAAATTGGATGGTGAAAATTACGGCGTCTGGTCGGTCCAGATGAAAAGCCTTTTAATCACATTGGATTATTGGCACGTGGTTGAATCAGTGTGTAGCAGCAGTGCAACTGCAGAACAGAAAGCAGCCTGGTTGTTGGTCGACCGAAAAGCACTTGCAGTAATAACTTTGAACGTGAAGCCGTCGGAATTATTGAACCTAAAAAACTGTGTGTCAGCTAAAGGTGCATGGCTGAAATTGTCCGAAACATATCGAGCTAGAGGACCTGCTAGGAAAGTTAATCTTTTCAAGAAGTTGGTACGTTTTCAATTTCAACGCAGCACGAATTACTACAGTCAAGTAAATCAATTTTGTTCCATTGCGGAGAGTCTGAAGGAGATTGATGTTACTATCCCTGACGACATATTGAGTATAATGCTACTTTGCAGCCTGCCGGAGGATATGGAAAATTTTGTGGTGGCGATTGAAAGCCGTGACGATTTGCCAAAGATCGAGCAGTTGAAGCTGAAAATTTATGAAGAAGAAGAACGGCGTAATGGGAAGCTCAATGAAGGTGAAAATGTGGTTTATGCTGTGAATGGCGTGAAGGTCAAGCCAAGTACAAGCCGAAAGCAGAGGAACAGTTACTACTCTAACAACAAAAACAACATCAAGTGTTATGCATGTGGAAAGAGAGGGCATATGCGAGCCCAATGCAGACGGACAGTGAATTCTGAGGTCGTGCTTAATGCATTAGGTGATGACGTGGTACGCAACAGCAAGCAGTGGATATTGGATAGTGGAGCGTCATCACACATCTGCAACAACAAAAAACTGTTTACATACTACAGAGAGCATAGTCAGAAGGTAACATTAGCATCAGGTGAGAGCGTTTTAGCAATGGGGATAGGTAATGTGAAAGTTAAATCAGCTCATGCTGACATTACTCTATCGGATGTTCTCTTTGTACCCGAGTTGAAGTCAAATTTTTTGTCTGTAGGCAAAATTATATTCAATGACAACTCAGTAAAATTCACTAAGAACAAAGCGTTTGCGTACACCAATAATGGTGCTTTAATTTTTGTAGCTGAAAAAAGCAGTGGTATATTTGTTGTAAATTTTAAATTCGAAGAGTATGCGCTAATGAGTGGTGCTAAGGCAAATGAATTCGATTTATGGCATCGGCGATTTGGTTATTTAAATATGCGTGATTTATCCATGTTGTCAAATAAAGAAATGGTTCGTGGGTTAGATGTTAAAATGCCCAATGATTTTTCTTGTGTTACATGCGCTTTATGTAAAATTTCATGCAAACCGTTTTGCTCATATGGTACTGTGCTTAGTAAATATAAGTTGGAGATAATTCACACCGATATATGTGGGCCGATGCGCAATGCTTCTCAAAGTGGATCTTTATACTTCATTACTTTTATAGATGATTATACAAGGTATATGAAAACTTATTTTTTGAAACGAAAATCGGAGGCATTAAATGCGTTTAAAGAGTTTAAAATGCGAGCTGAAAAAGAGACTGGTGCTTTTATAAAAATTTTGCGAAGCGATAATGGAAGAGAATACCTTAGTTCGGAATTTGATTTATTTTTAAAGCAAAATGCAATAGCTCATCAGACGACCGTAGCTTACACGCCTCAACAAAATGGAATTGCTGAAAGAGCAAATAGAACGCTAGTCGAAATGAGTCGATGTATGCTAGAGGAGTCAAAAGTGTCTAAGAGTTTATGGTCAGAAGCTGTGAATACGGCTACATATTTGCGAAACCGAGCACCTACGAAAGTTTTACAAGGTAAGACACCATATGAATGTTGGTTTGGTTGGAAACCATCTGTGTCTCATTTAAGAATGTTTGGTTGCGATGCCGTAGCATTGCAAAAACAACAAAATCAAGCAAAATTTATGCCGAAAGGTCGAAAATTAATTTTTGTTGGTTATTCAGACCAAAGCAAGGCTTACAGATTGTATGATGGTCATAGAAAGATCATAGTAATATCACGTGATGTAAAATTTTTTGAAAAATCTTTCTCTGAAAATAATTTAACAGAATCGTCTCTGAGTACGTCTATGATTAATACAGCAGGAGAAGTTTGTAGAGAAAGAGCAAATGTCGAGAAGGCAAACGATATTATTGTTGCTGATAATTATGTAAATCAATCAGCAAGCACAAATCAAAATGCAAGTGTTGTCGAAGTAATGCCTTATGTTAGTGCGGTTGACGTCGTCAATACGGAACACACTGAAAATGAAACTGAATTGAGTACATCAGACGAAGCGGAAGCGGAACCAGCAGATATTGGTAGAAAGCGGAAGAGAGGAAGACCGAAAATTGAACGCACTGGTTGTGTTGGTAGACCGCGAAAAATATTTCTAGTTGAAGAGAATGTAAATTCGGAAGTTTTGAATGCTATTGTTTGCAATCCAATGTCAGCAAGAGCGGCGTTAGAAGGTCCAAACGGAATTCGTTGGAAAGAAGCAATGCAAGCTGAATATAACTCATTAACGAAAAATAATACGTGGAAATTAGTTGACAAGCCTGTTGGAAAAAATATTATTGGCAGCAAATGGGTTTTTTCTACGAAACTACGAGCTGATGGCAGCGTAGAGAAATATAAAGCCAGGTTAGTCGCACAAGGTTGTTTTCAGAGACAGAATGTCGATTATTATGAAACTTATGCGCCTGTTGTCAGACATTCCACAATAAGATTAATTTTAGCAATTGCAGTTCAAAATAAATTGCTGGTAAATCACATCGATATAGTAGCAGCCTATTTAA
>JAWMAG010000006.1:14572500-14577500 GCA_037013455.1 Ceratitis rosa
CAAATAAATTTACCAAGACGCTGTCGAAACGACACCTGTGATGGTATATGTGCTCTGAAGCTATGCATACACAATCATAAAGGCAACCACTGACAGTAGGTATATCCATCAACAGAACCTCAGAAAAAATGCGCCTCAAGAAAGACTATGTAAAAAAAGGAACAAAGCTGCAGTTGTCGGCGGCCAAATGCAAAGTGCGCTCTGAGCGATCGGGGGCAACTAACTTACTGCATGACTGCACAAAGTTTATTGCCTTGCAGGCTTTTATTTTCACACAAAAACACTCACATAGACAGTTGAATAGATACTTGTACTGACAAAAATGAAAAGAAAAATAAAGCCAGTAAGAAAGTAGTGTGAGTACAGGCGGAAGGGGAGTTTTTCAGTGAAACTACGTGTATGAGATATGATACCAACACAGAATGTTTGTATGTGGTTGTGTAACTTCCTTATAAGTACATGTTTAAGTAAATATATATTGGTATGTTGGCTTTAAGTTTAGGGAAAGATGCATAGCTTTAAAATACATTGTGGTTGTACATTTAATGCTAGAGACGTTTCTGTCTGTACAGAAATAACCTTAGCACTTATTATGACAATTTGCAAGACTTCGATAACATTCGATTACGATATAAGTTTAAGTAATATCATATCAAATAGCTAGTATTTATCTTTTATTTTCCAAAATCTACTTTAACCTGAATTACTTATCTTCAATGACATTCCCTATATTCAATGATCAATTGTTTATTGTAAGTTTAGCAGTTTATGAAGTGGCTAAACTTACACAAGAAAGATAATTGTAAAATATTAACATCTTGGTTTCAAAATGGTTGATATTCCAATGCAACCCCAAGAAAAATACGTCGAAAAGTGGTCGAACTAATTCATTTTTTAGGCAGTTTTTGGATGAATTTGTGCGACGACCTAAGCTAATTCGTTATCAAACGATAGAAAGAACTCAAATACCTTAACGTTCAGTAAAGGAAAGTAATACTGCAGAAACTTATACTGTGCCCCTTCTCAGAAATGGAAAATTTTGCGTCCTTCTTCTCATAATGCCATCGGTATAAGGACCTCTAGGGCGGACTGGTCGTTGTCATCCGATGCGATTTTGCTTCGCTTAATGGGCTGGAGATCGCATTTTTACCTAAGGAAATATTTTCCGATGAAGCTCAGTTTCACTTAGGTGGCTACATTGACAAGAAGAACTCCAGCATTTGAGGTTCATAAGCCCCACACGTAACCAAAGAATCCTCACCAAGTCAACTTTTGACTATTGCCATTTGAAAATTGATCTAGCTAGTGCTTGAGCTGAAGTTAGTTTGCACCGATTACCATTCCGCCAGTGCGACAGTGATAAAGGGCACAAAATGAAACATTTTGAGCAAAGTTCGTTGAGAGTAGAGTATTGCCATAATTTCATTAACGCATTTTAATCTATTTCATAATTCATAATTAATTCGTTTGATAAAAATAATTAAAAATAAAAAATAAATTTTTCGAAACTTTCGAAAACAGATGAATTTATTTATAACTGAGAAGGTGTTGCTATATTTTTAAAAGAAATATAAATAAAAAGTGGTTTCTTCTTAAATAATTTCGAATTAAAAATTATTTCGATTTGATAACTCTCACCATGGCACAATTTAAACTTCAGCTCTGGTTTTTCTTTAATATCTTTATTTTTCGTTAGATTCTCATTTTCTCAATAGCAAATGCAAAACGAACATATATACATACAAATGTATTTAAAGTCTCAAATGATGATTTGTAAGCATGCATACATTCACACATTTTTGAAAGAAGTGTCTATGGTATGTATATGGATACTCGCACTAATTCCGAATGCAAATGTCACTCATCCGCCACGTCGAGCCACTTCATTTCATTCCATACTACGCTCTACATACTTCATGTCACAGCCGGTTGTTGATGTTGATGTTTGCTATTGTTTTGATGTTGTTTTATATTTTCGTTTTTTGTTTACAATTTTTTTTTCCGTCTATAACTCCTCCGTTGTGTTGGCATTTCTGTTCGCACGCATTCGCAATGAATACAAATCATATTCTTTGGCGTAGAATTTGTAGAAGAGTGTTGAGAGAGAGAGATAACGAAAATAATGAAAGCAAAAACACGCAAATGAATGTGAATGCCAGTAAAATAATGACAACTAAACAAGATCAGAAGTACTAGCAAGTATTTGCATTTGTTTACTTGTTTTTCCCCTTCCTTCTTTTTTATTTATTTTTTTTTTCCTTGCATTTTTTTTCTGGTTTTATTTCAATTTTATTTTTTTATTTTTGTTTGACAATTGTGTTGTAGTGTTGAATTGCGTCAACGTACGTCACTAACGATGATAACGATGACGTTGAGAATGGCGCCCCGCTATTCACTCACACACACACACACGCATATACCTACCCACATATGAGACAATGCCAGTGAGTCGTCGTCTAATGGTTGTTGGTCGGCGGCTGTTGGCTGCTGTTGGTTTTTGGTGGGCGCGTCGGCAATGATGGGTGTTGTATGCCACTTAAACATGTCAACTACCGCACTCTAACGGTTATGTTGTCTAACTGTGAATACATTTGCTGTCTATCTTCCATTATAACCGCATACATATCCTGTCTGTCTGTTTGTCTCTTCCTTTTTGATTGTTCTTGTGTGTTTTTGTAACAAATATATCAGCGTTTGTCTTGATCATCGCTTACTGAAGCGAATGGCGGTTGAGTGCGGTGTCAGTGTACTTTGCTTCAGTTCAAGTGGCATAATTGTTATGCATTTCTCAACTGCTTCTACACTTATTTTTTTTAATTTTCCTTTGCATTTCTGTTGGTGAAGAAAGAGCAAGGTGTTGGACTTTTGTATTCAAAGAGTAGCTGATATGCGAAGACAGTGTATCCTTATTAGGGTTTTCAGCTAGATATAGACTTACATACATATATCATGGAATAACGAGACGAATCTTACCATGTATGTCTCTCCGTCTAACCTTGTAATTGAAATAGTTATTCCTCAGATCACAAAATATGGATTCTTTAGCTAGCGCCCACCTTCCAATAAAACTATATCTCAGGTACTTTTAAAAAAAGGATGGAATCCGATAAAATTTATTAATTCTAACTTTAACTTTTACTTTTACTCTTACTCTTACTCCTACTCTTACTCTTACTCTTACTCTTACTCTTACACTTACTCTTACTCTTACTCTTACTCTTACTCTTACTCTTACTCTTACTCTTACTCTTACTCTTACTCTTACTCTTACTCTTACTCTTACTCTTACTCTTACTCTTACTCTTACCCTTACTCTTACTCTTACTCTTACTTTTACTCTTACTCTTACTCTTACTCTTACTCTTACTCTTACTCTTACTCTTACTCTTACTCTTACTCTTACTCTTACTCTTACTCTTACTCTTACTCTTACTCTTACTCTTACTCTTACTCTTACTCTTACTCTTACTCTTACTCTTACTCTTACTCTTACTCTTACTCTTACTCTTACTCTTACTCTTACTCTTACTCTTACTCTTACTCTTACACTTACTCTTACTCTTACTCTTACTCTTACTCTTACTCTTACTCTTACTCTTACTCTTACTCTTACTCTTACTCTTGCTCTTACTCTTACTCTTGCTCTTACTCTTACTCTTACTCTTACTCTTACTCTTACTCTTACTCTTACTCTTACTCTTACTCTTACTCTTACTCTTACTCTTACTGTTACTCTTACTGTTACTCTTACTCTTACTCTTACTCTTACTCTTACTCTTACTCTTACTCTTACTCTTACTCTTACTCTTACTCTTACTCTTACTCTTACTCTTACTCTTGCTCTTACTCTTACTCTTACTCTTGCTCTTACTGTTACCCTTAGTCTTACTCTTACTCTTACTCTTACTCTTACTCTTAGTCTTACTCTTACTCTTACTCTTACTCTTACTCTTACTCTTACTCTTACTCTTACTCTTACTCTTACTCTTACTCTTACTCTTACTCTTACTCTAACTCTTACTCTTACTCTTACTCTTACTCTTAGTCTTACTCTTACTCTTACTCTTACTCTTACTCTTACTCTTACTCTTACTCTAACTCTTACTCTTACTCTTACTCTTGCTCTTACTCTTACTCTTACTCTTGCTCTTACTGTTACTCTTAGTCTTACTCTTACTCTTACTCTTACTCTTACTCTTAGTCTTACTCTTACTCTTACTCTTACTCTTACTCTTACTCTTACTCTAACTCTTACTCTTACTCTTACTCTTACTCTTACTCTAACTCTTACTCTTACTCTTACTCTAGATCTACCTTTTGTTCTTATTCTTATTCTATTCTTTATTTCACCAACTGAAATGAAATAATACTATTTAAAAAATTTAGAAAGAATTAACTTACCTCAAAAAATTTATTTCTTTGAGCCTAGTTTAATTTCTGATAGAAATCCATGGTAGTAAAAAAACTTTTTATTATACTTTGTTGACTTACTTCACATTGCTAAATTAAAAGTTGTTAGCAACTAGTACATTTTCCGTCAGGAATATTGCTTTACATTTGAATGCATCAGTGTATCAATATACTTTGAAGGGCCACAACTACTTACCATCTGTCACGTCAAACAGAAGAAAATGAAACAAAAATATTTGTTAACTAAATAAACACAAAATTATACAAGCACATGCATATGTAGTTCACTCGAAACATAAGGATATTGGAAACTATTTTGGTGTACTTAATTGTTTAGCTTGACAAGCCGGCGTTGAAGTGTGAATATTTGCAAAGTATACAAATATTTGTATGCAAGCATTTACGCATATTCCACTTGCCTTATTTGTATTCATTGTTAGCAATATTTGCCTGCTAAGTTTTGTTTGCTTCAGATGTGTGAAAATGAAAGAACGAAGAATAATTATTGCAAGTGGGGAGTAACTGGTGAGTGTGTGAGCGTGAATGTAAATAAAAGGGCAAAAATTAAAGCAAAAATGAATATCACCAGA
>JAWMAG010000006.1:14582500-14627500 GCA_037013455.1 Ceratitis rosa
AAATAAAATAAATTAAAATAAAATAAAACAAAATAAAATTAAATTAAATTAAATTAAATATAATAATATAAAATAAAATAAATTAGAATAAAAAAATTAAATAAAATAATATAAATAAAAAAAAAATATAATAAAGTAATAAAATAAAATAAAATATAATAAAATAAAATATAATAAAATAACATAAAATAAAATAAAATATAATAAAATAAAATAAAAAAAATAAAATACCTTAAAATAAAATAAAATAAAAAAATAAAAATTAAAATAAAATAAAATAAAACAAAATAAATAAAACTAATTAAAATTAAATTAAATTAAATTAAACAAAGTAAAATTTAATAAAACAAAATAAAATAAATAAAAATAAAAAAAATATTTAATAAAATAAAATAATATAAAATAAAATATTGTAGTTAAGATCAAACTTAAATAAATAAAAATTAGTTGAATGACATATACATGTGTGTATACTAAGTAGAAAAACTTCATCTTATTTACGTTCCTTCAAAACTGCAAAAAAACTTCGTTCGCTGTAAACTAAGCAATAAAAGAGAAATTAATGAAAGTGTTTAATTTCAGTTGCCTTATGTGTGTTATTTGTATGAAAGTGATTGAGGGGAATATGGCTTTTTAATGAAAACATATTGTCTTATGGCAGTGAAACGTGCACACATATATGAGTATATAACGTTCACGTCATTCATCAGTTTCATAACCCCTTATTATCTACTAATTAAAGTAAACAAAAGCATATTCAACAAAAAAATTATGTTAACAAAAAACTTAATTGAATGAGATTAAAATATGCTTATGACATAATCAAGGCAGCACAAATGAGGGACAAGTGTATAAAGGATGAAAGGATTGGCATTTATGCCTTACTTTTACTTTTGACTTCAAATTGAAGCAAGAAAGTGTGTTTCACAAAATTCTATAGAATTCATTGTGTAATAAGATTATGTTTTCTTTTATTGGTTTATAAGGATATGTTTTCACTTCTGCGCATATAATACGTACACGCCCCCATAATTGTTTGACATATTTACTTATGTATTTAATTAACATATTACGTAGCGGTGGTTGACCTTAATCAACGAAGGGTAAAGTTTTCCTAATTACACAATCTCTCTCAAAGAAAAAATATTTCTTTTTGTTACAAAAAAATTGTTATTAATACAACCATTATACACATATAGTAAATATAGATATACTTAATTTATCTAGCCTACGATTTATTTCACTATTAAAAAAGAAACTGAATTTAACCCATTGAAACGCCTCAAAATTATTATATATATTTATTTTTAAATTAGCATATTTGAAACGATGCATAACTTTTATTGAATTATCAAACAATATGTTTTATTTTTAGTATTAAGCAAATTTTTTTTACTGTTTTTCATCATACTAGCAATGCTTCATATATGATAGGGTGATTCTAAAATAGTGCGAGAGTCCTTTTCGCGCATCTTCAAGATAAAAAAAATTTTGTTTTCATGACATATTTTAATAACAAAATTATTTTAATTATTTTGTTTTGTTATTAAAATTATTTTAAATTTATTTTTAGCTAATTATATTCATTATTTTAACAGATTCAGAAAATTACATTATTTTTCCTAATTTTATTCAAACATTATCTAAAAATAAATTTAGTAAAATATTCAAATTAACCGTTATCATGGATTTATGATTTAATAATTATTTTTATGAAAATATGGTTACGTTTTTCTATGTGAATATATAATATTGTAGTTAATATCTTTTTATAATTTAAAATATATAGGAAATTTCAAAGCGCTTTGCTTAATATGCATTTATAAAAAATGTATTGATACACATATATGGTACGCCCCACACTAATGCACCTAATACACATTTATGTATGTACTATATATTATTATCACTGAACACTCAAGCGACTTTATTACATAATGACACATAATTAATTTTATCTAGTATGTCGAAATATTTATGCTTATGTATATGTGTCGTTCATTTTAAGCTCATTAAATGCACATTTTAGCGCTATTAGCTCAGTCAGGCGTTTATGGAATTTTTTAATTTAATATACACGCTGATGAAATATATTAAATGCAAATCACTTATTTAAACAAATAATTGTGTATCAATATCCTTGGATTAGTTCACTTTGAAATTTCATTATGCCGGTTATTATGTACGTACATAATTATACTATATCTACGAGTAACTCAAATATGTATTTAAATTATATGTAAATTAGTTTAGTTTGTTGTAATTAAAGACCTGGAATACCCTGAATAAATTAGTAGATTTTATTTAACAAAAACTATAAGCGGGGGAAGTGGAGGAGGAGAGAAAACTTTCGCTGGTGTTTATAGAATGTTTCTCTCTTGCACTTGGGGTGATTTCAGTTACAGCAAAAAATAATAATATTTTTTTAAAGTAATCTGAATCTCGTCCCCTTGTTTGGGAAAGAGCTATTAATATTCCCTTGTTCCAATTGACTTGACTTGATGATGCTCTCATGAGTTCTTCTTCTTTTTTATTTGCCTAGGTAGCGCTATTATAGATGAAGTATTAACGGCGTGCCTGTCGGTTCTTCATCACGTCATTTGGCGAAAATGGGAGTGACCAAACGAAGCAAACTCCTTCTACACCACATCTTTCCCACGGATTGAATGTCCTTCTTTCTCTGCTTTCGTCGGCTGTTATTGCATTGAATACTTTTAGCGATCTTGTACTCACAATTATGTAGAAATCATGACTTAGGCAGCATAGCTCTTATCTCTTTATATGATAATCTTTTTCTTTCGTATATTCTGTATGGCTAATCATTCCAATGTCCCACGTCACCGGTGCCATAAATTGTACGCAAACCCTTTATCTCAAAAGCTTCTGTTTCTGAATCATTATATATCGTTATCCTCATGCTTATAAACCGCATAGTATGAGGGGTATTTAAGCGTCTATTGGGATTTGGTCGCTCTTTGTTATACGCTCAATTGAAAATAATGCGCGACATTTAGGCGACTCATCTCATGAAAATTGGTATAGATTTTGCGGTCTTCTCTTTGTAGATTGTGTAGAGTGCACTCATGTTCCAAAGGAAAAGGTAAAGCAAGTACGAATCCAACCAAGTACTCGATTGAGTGTGATGCCATTGTCTATTCCTCGCTGCAATATTTGCATATCTCGGTTGATAAACTACCAGCTCCAGCCAGCATATTATGTTTGTTTCCAGACATATTTACATACATTCAAACGAGTATGTATGTAGGTATATAAACGTACATATACCATATGTATTTATAATGAAAAAAATATTAAAAAAAGTTAAAAGCTAACAAATTATTGATATGTATATACATCAAAAAAATTAAAAAGTGAGCCAAAAGTTGAATTTTAGCCATTAATGATGACGATTTACAAATATTCAAAATTTAGCCAATTCGAGACAATTTTTTTTCTGAAGTAATTTTTTTCGCTGTGCTCAAAATTTTTCTTTAAATGATTCTCTGTATATTTCTGTACCAATTATTGATTTCTAGGTATTCAAAAACATCTTTTAATAAATTCGATAAAAAATCAAACTTCGATTTTGGAACAAACAAAAATATTTTTCTTTGCGGAGAATTTCCGTTTGAAGTTTGCTTATAATATAAATTTCTAAATTTTCTGAAAAAGGGGGGATTAACAAAGTTCGATCAGTTGGTGACTTTCAATCTGTTCTTGTTAAATATTAAAATATTAAATCATTTGCGTTTACTTTATTAGTCTGCCTTTTAAATTTTGGCACGATCAGCTATAATGGAGACGAGAAAACGCAAGGTGGCTGACGACAGGTCAGACGGAATTCCACCAGCAACGCAAGCAGAAATTCGCCATGTGACTCTCTTCGTGTTTCGGCATACAAATATTCAGTGAATGCCGAATTGCATATGGAACGATTTCACCGTCTTTAGAGACTATTTCTAAGTGGTTCCGAAGATTCCAGACTGGACATTTTTTCGTAGATGACGAGCCAAAACCAAAATCTTCCATTGATGGCGTCACTGTCCAAAATTGACGAAGACCCACGATTGACACAAGAAATGATGGGTAATGAATTGGGCTTGAACGCCATGGCTCTATGGGGAATATTAAGTAATCGTCTCTGATATACGAAGAAATATGCTCGATGGGATAATTTTAATTGAGGCCCAAAAAGGGGCACGAGTGCATATTATTCAATTTTTTCTAAACAAATTCGAAAATGGTCAGTCAAGCAATTTTGGTATAGCAAATGTTGTTAATAGAGTTATCCATTCCGAGGTTTCAAAAGTACAGAGCTATAATTTGACATCTGTCAAAGTCAGCTGTTAAACAAATCATGTTTTGCTTTAGTTAAAGGTCAAGCATTAAGAAAATTGATCACTTAACAACAGAACAACATATTGAAATTGTTAAAAACAACTACAAAAATGGTTATTCAAACGTCTATACGTTTCGTGCTTTAAGAAGAAGAATTATGGTGAACATAATGGTTTAACTACTCAAGAAATTGATAAAACTTAAAAGAAATTTGCAAAGACTGGATCGTTTACAGATATTGTAAGGCCTGTGCATTAATGTTTTGCGTGTTCTATCTAAAATATCCCTACTGTAAGTGCAAGTGTTGCCGAAGACCCAAAGGTTTCACTTTCTCTGGACTTATACCTACGTGTAAGCTCTTTGGTCCGCAGGAGTGATTGGACATTACCTCTAGCAAGACTGTCACTGTCAATACGGAGCGTTATGATCATATGCCAATCGATTTTTTTGACTTGCACGACATGAGAACACGACTTGAGCAAATTGTGGTTTCAAAATGGTGGTGCCACATGCTATACGACACGACTTTGTTGTGAGAAAAAATTCCTGGTAGCGTAATATTTCGTCTTGGCGATGTCAATTGGTCACCGAGATCGTGCGATTTGACAGCGGTGGAGTTTTTTTGTGGGACTTTGTAAAAGATCGTGAGGCTAACATTTGAGTAATGTGATGTTTCACATATATTTCCGAGGTTCAAACTTTATAAGAAAAAAGTAATTTGATAAAAAAAATTATTTTAAATCCATTTTACTTACTTCTATTTCTGAAACCGCAAAATGGATAACCCTATATATATTGAAACTCTCACCACAATAATCGCTCTTTCATTGCGCTTATCTTTCTTAAAGAGACAATTTTTTTGTGAATTAACAACATCAAAAGTCTCTGATGATGAGCCTCATAAACTAGTTGAAGAAGTAGTAGTGGGAGACTAGAATGGATAAGTACATATATACACACATACCATATATATATATCTATGTCTGCATATTAATATAAACAAACACTTTTGCTTTTTTGCTCGCAATGCATGTCTTTTCTTATTAAAAGCAGACACAAACACTTTCTTCTCGCACTGGAAAAATTTGCTATTCGTCCAAGAAGCAAAAACAAAAATGGATCACATCAGTACTGCCATTTCAGCGCCATCATGTTTTATTCCCCAAGCGCAGAGAAACACATAATTTTACGTACATACATTTGATAAGAAAACTGCAAAATCCGTACGTAGATATATGTATGAAATTCATATGTGTCCATATATTTATGCCTGTACATACATATGTACGCGCTGGTTTTGTTTTATGTTATAACGATTTCACTTTTGTTTTATGCTTTCAAAAGTTGGCGTTGATTTATTACCGTTGGTTTGAGTGGTAAAAATAATTTTTGACGTCACATGGAAAATTAAAGCAGTTTACTCGTATGTACATGTGTATATGTGTATAAGGTATTAGTGTAGCGAGTTGGCAAAAGTCTCTTTAACTGTATGTTTGTAAAGGAGTTGTAATATTTTGAGCCATTTAAGTGCGTAAACCTACAATATGTATGTATGTAACGCCAACAAGAGACAAAACTCGCACACCAACATTGTTGACTAATGCTAGTTGGTGGATGATAGACAAATGTGAGAGAGAAGATGTATGTATAAATGTTGAAAATATGTTGTAGAAAAAATTTATTATTATTATCATCAGCTACTTATTATTTCGCAAATCATCACAAAGATAAAATGCCAGTCTCGGCGCATTCATTTGTTTCAGAGCAGCAACTACCAAACTAACTACCACATATTATACAAATACTCGTATACCCATAGTAATAGATGTGACTTGTGGAAGTAATGCTAAATTTCAAGTTACTATTATAGAAAACATTAAACTAGTCCAAACGTAACTAGTCCGAAAATAACTAGATTAGATTATCATTATTTTTCAAAAAGATTATACATTTAAAAGTGGTATAAAGTTAGAGATATATAGACGAAATTATCTACGACCTCGAAGTTATGTGAATGCGATGACTGTTTGAGTGATGACAGGAGATGTCTTGCCCTCATTCACTACCAGACCCATCCGCTTCGCTTCCTTATCCAGTCTGGAGAAAGCAGAACTCACGGCGCGGTTGTTGAGGTCAATAATGTCGATATCATTTTCTCCAGCATTAAATTAAAAAAGTCACACGATAAAGAGTCACCTTTCTGAAACCTCGTTTGGTATCGAACGGCTCGGAGAGGTCCTTCCCGAGCCTGGCGGAGCTTTTAGTATTGCTTAACGTCGGTTTACATAGCCGTATAAGTTTCGCGGGGATACCGAATTCAGACATAGTGGCGTAAAGGCAGCTCCTATTCGTGTTTCCGAAGGCGGCTTTAAAATCGACGAAGAGGTGGTGGGTGTCGATTCTCTTTTCACGGGTCTTTTCCAAGATTTGGCGCACGGTAAATATCTGGGCTTTCTTCGAAACACAGAGACGCGTGCTGCCACAAGATAGTGGTCCGAGCCAATGTTCGGTCCTCGGAGTGTATGCATATTAAGAACGCTGGAGACATATCTTCCATCTATCACAACATGATCGATCTGGTTTTGAGTTTTTCGATCAGAGAACAGCCAAGTGACTTGATGTATTTTTTTGTGCTGGAATCAAGTACTACAGACAACCATATTTCAATCACCGGCGAAGTCGGTCAGCCACAACCCATTAGTGGATGTTTCGTTGTGAAGGCTGAATTTTCCAACTATAGCACCAAAGATACCTTCTTTGTCCACCCTGGTATTAAAATCGCCAAGCACGATTTTCACATCGTGTCGGAGACAGCGGTCATATAGGTATATGCTCTAGGCGCTCATAAAATACATCTTTGGCCAACTCGTCCTTCTCTTCCGTCGGGACGTGGGCGCAAATCAACGATATATTGAAAATTTTTGCTTTGATGCGGATTGTGGCGAGACGCTCATCCACCGGAGTGAATGCCAGTACTCGACGACGGAGCATCTCTCTCTCACCACAAACGCGATACCAAATTTGCGCTCCTTTATATGGCCACTGTAGTAAATGTCCCAAGAACCTACTCGCTTTCGTCCTTGTCCCGTCCATCGCAGCTCTTGGATGGTGATGTCAGCCTTTATTCTTACGAGTACATCAACCAGCTGGGCAACGCCACCTTCGTTTGCAGGGGTCGTCAACAGAAAGAGGGTATCTCATCTGAGGCGTTGTTAACAATTTCATTGGATCTGGTTTCTACATGGTGAGCAGCAAACCCAGCGCACAACCCCGCTAGGCGAGTAAGTTTAAAGATTTTACACATTTATATAGCGAGCCGCTTACTTCAAGACCGACGCCCGCTCGCAGCCGCACCTCTGGTTAACAGACGCTGCAATTAGATTTCAGCGGACCCTTAAACCGAATAAGTCGGAGTGGCTCCCTGAAGCTTCCTCTCTCATTAGCCGTGATCCAAGGCTCCACAGATTGGTCTTGCACAAGGGTTGCTCACGTTTCCAGGGTGCGCGACGTGGACGCAGGAGTAGGAATTGAGTATAGCTTCACAACTGTAACAGCATACCCAGAAGCTTGACTACACCCCATTATACCCCCCTATACTTGCATATATTTTCGAGTTTCTATAAAGAATGTCGTACTAGTCCCATATATGCTAGTCACGGGGTAGAGTAAAGAAAGTAATTTTTACCGCTGGGCTAAGCTAGTTTTAGTGCTACCTACCAAGCGTCGCATTAAAGATTTTACCCTACTAAGTTCTAAGTTCATATTTTTCATTGTATGTAATCCAAGTTTCTTTATATACACGTATGTACATACTCGTAAATGTATTTAGTTACATATAAACATTAATATCGAAGAGTATTCATGGAAAAGTGTGTCAGCACAACCATAATCTTATGAATGTTGAAATTATTATTCCACTTGAGTCGCTCCCTTAAGAGTCACTTGCTCCCCAAGCGCTTGTGTGCGCGTGAACGCTGTCAGCCCCTCAACAGCCCGCTTTCTCCAAGTCATTTATTCTCACTCACCCTAAAGCGTAGATAGTATTTTGACAGTTGACAAATGACATTTCATTTGCACATTCTTAACCAGCTGACCTCACATGTAATTTTTCGCTTGTTCTTTCATTTTAACACTTTTTCTCTTTTATGTTTTATGTTTTATGTTTTTTTTTTACTTTCTATTAAGTTTTTGTTCAAGTTGGCCTTTTATAATTTCCATTTTCTTCTTATTTTATTACATATTTCCACTTTAACGCTTTCAAGTTCTTTAAAGCATCTTCTTGTTACTTTTTTCTATGTATGTATGTACGTGTATGTTGGTATGTGTGTATAAATGAGAGTTTTACTTGGGAGAATTCTCGTCAAGGAAATATAGTTTGGTCGCCAAGAGCGCACTTTTGAAAGCTGATCAAAACTGTATTTCGCTGGAGGAGAAAAGAAGATATATAATTTTTTTCCAAACTAAGGCTTACATTTTTGTGCAAAATCTATTGGATTACAAATTTGTCATTTCCTAATTTCTACAAAGTCGAAAGTGACATTCCTAAATATTCTCAAACTTGTAAAAAACCTTGAACCTTCAGTACCTTGATATCACAGTGTGTTGATGCTTTTTCCTTCATCAATAAAGTCCTCCGTTCATTCGAATTGATGTAACTTCAATGAGTAGACAGACCTTCAGGTGCCACCCATACTTTTACGGAATTATTATAACGACTGAGCATAAACTTTTAAACAACGCCTGCAGCTTTCTCAATTGGCAAAGTCAAACAGCCTGTAACTTGGGGCGCTTGTGCTTGCTGAGGCATGCCAGCGGCTCCAGAGTCCGCCAATGGGACCCTCTAACCCAATGGTTAAATAAGACACAGATGTGTTTCTTGTGTCACACACCCGGAGTGTCTCGAAGCGAAAGGAAGTCGCTGGTCGGTGAATTCGTACAGTTTTGTATACGTGGGTCGAGTCCACCAAGTCTCTCAAAAACCTAACTGTCCGAATGTCGGGTAGCGGTCTCGTTGGTATCGTTATAGGAACGACGCGAAAGGTCCGTAACACAGAAGCGTAGCTTATGTCACGCCATACTGTAGAAAATACAGAGCGGAGGGAGTAGTTCTCTGTCTCGAAGCCGTCAGGCTAGGAAAAATCAGGAAAGGAGAAATTGCCGACTCCGCCTCGAAACTGCAAGGCAAATGGAGGGCAGTAAAGGCTACGTTGGGCTGCTGGCCGATCTGCTCATCCTTTGCGAATCTACAGTGAGAGCATCTACCATATTGTGTTGTACAAGGAAAAATTGGGAGCACAACTCAAAACATGGAAAAGAAGCAATTAAGAAGCTCTCCTTGGAAAATGTAATGCATATATCTTGAGACTCTACGCATGTGGATGCGAAAGAAAGTTGCCCAGTCCGCCTGCCTCAGACCGTATCAGGCAAGGAACTTCGTATTGCTACTCAGATTAAGCAAAAGGGAACTTAGTATTTTTGTGAGTTTTACAGGGACAATTACCTATGGGATAACAATTTCAAAAGCTAGGTAAGGTTCTATCAGTTGAGCGCAGAACATGCATAGAAGGGGACAAACGCCCATAAAAAATTATAATTTACACGATTTTCCAAGTTTAAATACCACAGAAATGGATATCTACGCATGATTGGCAGCCAATAAAACCGTTACTCCAACCAAGTGAACTACATATGTAGTTAGTTAGTTAGTTTAACAGTTGGCTTGTTCAAGCACACTTAGGCCTACTGGTCCGTTGTGATACCTATATTAATACTGTAAAAGAGATTTCACTCACCTTTCCAAATACTCAAGCAACTTTATGTATTTTATTAAATTCAGGAAAATGTATGTGATACCTACCGATGTAAGCTCTGCAAAGAAGTCGAAGTAGAAATTTCCGAGGAAACGATAGCGCAAGGTACTGAGAGCTGGACATTGACAGCGGTAAGGTTCTACCGATCCTTTTTCATTAAGATATCTGCAGTTGTGTCAGAAGTTGTTTGCGAAACAGCCTATTCTTCTAACATGAGTCCTCATAAAACACTGTCCGCTTACTACGCCTGTTGTGTATGTTTATGGAAGTCCGGCTCAGGAGATTCTGTTTACCTCGAAGAGTAGCCAGATTTATCTAATCACATTGCAGGTGGTTACACTCTGCCATCTGCTCTTGGCTCTACTAGACTTAGTGGTTATGACTGTTCTCTCTCTCTCTCTCTCTCTCTCTCTCTGGCCAGTTCGTCGGCTACTTTATTCCCTGGAATATTCCTAGGACTATCTACTCAAACCACGGACATTTCGCATACAGTTGAGAGTTTTTTTTTTATATCTTCCTGACTCACTCTCAATTTAATGCTACCTTTGAGGTAGTATAGTTGTATTGGGAAGACTTATTGACAGCCTTTCTGTCAGAATATATTGTAATAGGTTGGGTTATCGTGAAGCGGCTTTTTGAGTTCATATTGGACTCAAGGCACAGTAAAAGTAGACATAGTCTAATTCCATTCCATGGAATATTATAAGGTTATGCTTAATTATGGAATTCTCGTTGATCTTCTTTTCGTTACCCTTCATGAACTGCCCAATAAATTCAAAATTTAAAATCATGTAAAATGTATATATATATATATATATATATATATATATATACATATTACCATAATTTGAACATTTGTCCGAAAATCCAAAACCTATGAACTTTAAACTGTGCGTATTTACTGAAAATAGTCGGCAAGTGTTAGACAAGTGGCCTAAAGTGCCAATATTTGCATGTCATTCTCCGCTTCACCGTTATTTCACTTACTCCTGCATTTCCATCTTCGCCAAACATTTCTCTCCAATCTTTGCCATGCTAATAGTTAGCTTGAAATACTAGCCGTCTTCCGACCGAAACAAGCGAAAATTTACATAATTTATTTAGACAGCAAAGGGGCATAACACGTCTCTCTCTTATTCCTTTTAGGCAAAGTAAAGATTGTGCCGAAAAAAAGAAATGTAAAAAGGTCCTTTCGTGTGGCACCCACCCACTCCGTCGCCTTCTTTAAGATGTTAATATTATATGCCATTTTTTGCAACAAGCCTGCCATTAGTTTCAATGTGTAATCTTATTTGCTTTTTCAACTTACTTTTTGCATATTTCCCTATTCTTCATTTTTGTGTGTTGCTTGTGTATTTCGGTTTTTATTTTTTTATTTATTTTTTTTTTGTGATTTTTTTGTTAGTGGGAGCCACACAATTTTCGAAAGATAAAAAGATTTCCATTTGATGCTGTACAATAATACAAAGCCACATGCAAATTTGTCAAGTGCCGCGCTGAGAATGGGGAAGGGGGGAGGGGGGGATAGAAATGGAAATAGAACGGATGTTGAAAATTATGTGCTCACCAACATGGGCACGCGTACATACTGAGATATGAGATAAAAAAAGGCAGCAAATTTCGGGTGAGTGTGGGTGCAAAACATGGAGATATGATATCTTTGAGGCATGTTGCATGTAGTAGACATACTTAATGCCGGCGGCATGTACTCGTAACTTAAATGACCACCATATTGGATGACAACCGAAAATAAAAAAAAAATAAAACAGACAGCAAAAAAAGCAATAAAGAGAAGAAAACAGTCGACAATTCGTTGAACGACCGTGTCGAATTCTGTCTATTAATATTAGCTTTCTCTTATTTCTAATTTGAAGTGAATGATATTTTATTTTGTTTTTCTGAAAAAAAATGTTAAAGGCGTGTTGCAATGGAAATTTAAGTTTTTAAATTTATTTTTTTTTATTAATTTTCAGTTTGGTTTGTCTTAAAGTTTCGCGCTTTTTTCCATTAGATATAGCAAATATTGACTTTTGAGATAATTTTGCAAACTTTCTGCTAAAAAAAACAATTTATTTAAAATTCGTATTTATAGTTTTGACTTTGGTAAATAAAAACTGATTTCTGAATCTTAAAACGTATGAATTTAAAATAGTTTTATTAAAATTGTAGAGAATATGTGATTAGAGAAATAATAACATACAAAAAACCAGCTTCTTTTATTTACCAATTCAACTTCAAAACTGACTACAAATTCCCGTAGTATGTATTCCATAAATTTTTAAAGAGAAAATATTTTAAAAATCAATCACATTGTGTTTCACGATTTATGTATACTCTTCACTGTTAGCTGGAATTAATGGGTAATAAGACATGCATTAATTGCACAAAATATAATTTAATACAAGGTATCCCTAAGTAATAATTTTCGTGGAAAATTCGAATTATTAAGGGCTTTTGTCCAATTGGAATATGTTCCCGCTCTCCGTTCGGCCTCGATCGTAGTTACGAGGAACGGCTGACTTTTTCGCAACCTAAAGTACTTAATGGAAACAAATGTGTAGTTTTATGTTTTTTATTTTTCAATATGGGCACCCTCAAGTGAAAAACACTTTTCGCATCGTGAATACAATGCCTTTATGCCACTGGAAAAGTATTTTTTAGATATTTTTTCAAAAAGGTTTTCTACGGCCGCTTTCATCCCACTGTAGTCTCCCCGAACTTCCATTTTGAAATTTGAAAAAATAGAAATGTCTGGTATGTAGGATGGATGGTCAATTTCCATAAATTCAGTAGCTGGTAAGCCGTCGCTCGCCATCCGTTGTGTTGTCTTGTGGAAACAGCACTCTCGCCGCATAGTTCTGTGACAACAGTTGAAAGAGAAATTTCCGAAATATGTGCGATGAATTGTAAGAAAATAAAGACGAAAGCGAAAGCATTCATTGCAATTTTACAAAGAATCAGCACACATCAAGCATCCTGTTGTTCCTTAAATGTATATACCAGTACCTTACAATGAGAAAATTCCTACTCCTTTACCTCCCTATAAAAAGGAAGACGTGGATTCGCCAAATGTTGTTGAATAGGCTGTTCGTTGTTCGTTGTTGAGTGCTTAGGTCGGAAAAGTGAATGTGTGACAGCATACTAGGCCAGAAATTTCTTCACACCGCTTAATGCGCTCTGAACAACCCAACAATTTTTATAAAATCGTTTAAATCCAAAATTGTTACGTGAAACTTCCGAGACATCGTAAAAAAAAAACCCTGCGCGACGATTTCAAATCATCTCCTATACAAAGCATTCGTATAGAGAAAGTCTATTCTTCGTCTATCCCTTCACAGCTTCTAATATAAAAGTTTTAAGGTATTTCCAGTTTCCTGATGTTGTCTGCAGTGATCCCTTAGCATTTCTAAATATAAGACTTTTTATACAATCCTTTTTAAATTTCAATAGTTGACATATGCAATTCATATTCCATTCTGCCCACGTAGACTCAACATATTTTTCAATTAAATACCTATGCGTAGCGAGAGGAATATACGTACCCTGTTTACCTATGTCCAATTGTAAAGCGATACATAAAAATACTAGCTTATTTGCTTAACAGCTGTATTCTTTCTTGTTGTAAGCATCTTCTTTTCCGTATCCGGCAAGTACTGCTGTTCAGAAGGTAACCAAAGGGACGGTTCGATTCGGAGTACGCCCTTCTATTGTTTTTTGATTTTCTTTTTTTTTTTTTGATGCTACTAGAAGCTATACTTTTCCTTTGATTCTTAAAACTGTTAAATCATCACTGACCCTAGCAGTTGGCCTCTTGAGAGAAAAGCTTCCGCGGCTGCGAAGCAGTCAATCGTAGCAGCTCAAGGGAGTTCAGAGGATGGGAAAACGCAAAACAGATCAGTGTTAGGCTTTTTAGTCATATCACTCTGCTCGAGTGTTGTACTGATATAATATCGTAGACTAAAATTATTAAATTTTTACGAAATTTTACAATATAAACAAATATACTTGTTTAAGCGTTTGCTGAACTATTAGGACATGCATGCCTTTTGCATGCACCCTAATGCGCGTCTGGCTTATGTAAGCCGTGCTTGCCAAACGAAACGCGGATTTCTATCGCACGGGGCGATACTAACAATACCAATTGTAATTATTTAAAATAAATTCCATTCTGTTGGTAATAATATAAATACAAAACAAAATATTAAAGTTTCTATTATTCATAATAAAATAAAAATTTGTTAAAATTAAATTAAAAACGCGAGGTGTTTTACTTTGAATGGCTAACAAAGGGACCCTCGCGTAAACGATACTATACTTAAGTCGTTACGGATTTCATTTTTGAAGTGTTTTAATTTTTAAATATCATAAATTACTAATGAAATTTAATTCTGAGATTTGGTAATGTACTACTTCTGTGAATCCTCGAATTTCCACAGCACCAAGACAAAATGCATGTATATTGAGTTTCTCAAAACCTATCTTGACTAGAAACCCCAAGCTGTTTTTTATTATTAATTTTAAAGCGCGTCTATGGATAAATACTCCATTTATTTTTTTACATAAATATACCATATACATTATTCTTCTTAAAGACAGTTTATAGTAGAGCACTTTAATCTTGTAACTACATTTTTCATAGAAAAATGAAAAACTTGAGATCAAAAGAATAACAATTTCTCTCCAACCTTTTTCCATTAGCAATCTTAACAGATACATCAAAACGCGAGAATGCGTGACAGAGCCAAAGGAAAATCAAAACAAAAACAATAAGCAAAAAACAAAGAGGGTACATATGTGCCAATAAAACTTACATACACACACATGTATATATAATATTATATTTGTGAGAAAGAAAGTTGGCAAATTATTGTACGTATAGTGCACCCCATAAAAATTTATGAGGCGTTTAATAAGATTTCTTCAATGTATGCCACAAACTATGTACTTTATATGCCTGCGCTTATACGTATATGCGTGTATGGTAAAAATACTCGTATGTATTGGGGTATAACCCCATAATTTGAAAATCAAAGCGCAAGAAAGAAGAACTCTACTCGCAAGATGTGCGTAAATAAAGCATCTGAGGCAAACAATCGCACATAAAGCAGCTTCATAAACTGGTAAATAAATGACTAGATATGTAGATGTATTAAGTAATGTGAGAGTTGACAAAGTATTTATTAGGGTTGTCTTATATACAGAAAATTTAATTTCTTCTGCGATACAATTTAAAATATATTAAACAATATATAGGTAAATTATAAAATTTTTTTTAAGTTTTTCAGTAAATTATTTGCTTTACAGCAATTCTGTTTGGGGCTTAGCCTGTTAGAAAATTTATAATTTATTTTGTTTAGGTTGCGTATACGCACTGTTGTGCCTAAAACAAAGTTTAAAAGTAAAGAATTTAATGCCATTTCAAGTTGATTTCATTCTCAATAACTAGTTTTAAAATTTTTTCAAAGAAATGTTTGACTTCATACCGGGAATAATAAACTTGTAACGAATTTTACAAGTAAAATTTGACAGATTGTGTATCCATACTGTTCTACTGCAATATTTTATTAAAAATAATATATTTTACTAAAGTATTTTTAATTATATTTTAAATATATTTCAATATCAATAACTAACAGTCATTTTTTTACAAATTACCATCTTAGAATTTATTCAAGGCTAAACATGAACCTGTAACTGATTTTACATGTATTTAAATCACGTTTCTGTAGGAAGGAAAACATTATTTTTTTTTCAATAAATTACCTGCTTCATTATTCAACCCCAAATTTGTGGCAAATTTTACAAGTAATATTATTCAGGTTGCACATACGCACTGGTATACTAAAAATAATATTATAATATTTTATTTATTTATATATTAATATTAGAGAACAACAAACTATTTTGCAATAAATTGCCAGATTTATAGGTAAGTTGGGATTGAGAGAAAAATATATTATCAATTTTGCACGCTTTAAACGATCTTTTTAAGACTTTTTAATAAAATATCTACTTAAAATTTACTCAAATCTAAACTTGTTACCAATATTACAAGAACAAATATTTAGGTTATATACACGCACTGTTAAGCCGTTGATTTTACTTCCAATAAATATTTCTTTGACGCGTCAGTGCGTATACGTAACCAAAAAATTTTTACTTGTAAAACTAAATACAAGTTTAACCGAATATAAATAAAAAAATATTGAGGAAGAACCTAGTATTGATGTCTTAGTATAACAATTTGACGACATTTTAGCAGTCAAGTAATTTGTAGTAACAAGAGGACAATGCTGCTATAGAACAAAAACAATTTGATGGTGTATAGGTATAAGAAAACATAATGGTTGGGTTGAAATTGAAAGTGTTGCCATAAATTCGTTTAAAAATGATGGGGACAAAAGTTTGTTTTATGTTGTGCAAGAGAAAATTATTTGCTGTCTTTGGCTTATATGACGCACACGCACTGGCACTGGCAATGCTGGTGTGAGTTCATAAAGACTGCTTGATCTCATGCAAGGTATAGACATGACGTGGGGCTGTTGGAGTTTGGCAGCCTGAAACAAACATATTTTTCCCTGCTCGGTAATAGCTATAAAATAATCGCAAAGCTTTATGACATCATTGTCCTTGGTAAATTGGTTGCATTTACTTTTGTTATAATTTTGGATTGTTTTTTTTTTTTTGTTTTGGTTTGAAGCAAAAAATATATAACAAAAAGAGTTATTCAGTATGTATTCTAAAGCTTAGTGTTCATTTAAAGCAAGTTTCAAGCAAAAATTTCACATTAGAAATAGTAAACATATTTTTCTTGACCAATAACCATAAAGCAAAGGCACAGCCTTTGAGGCAACTGTACTCGAAAATATGCTAAATTTCATATTAAAAATAGTGAAAACCCTAAATTAACACCGTAATAAAATTTCAAGTTAATGAAAGCACATATATATGTATTTACATATGTGTATATCTCATTCGTATGTACTTAATTAACGTACCAATTAAAAACCAACGGTAAATGCACTCAAGCAGTTAACTCTCAACTCAGCTCAGCTCACTTTAGCCCAGCTCAACTCTCACCACAAGCAAATATAAAGCAAACTTTAATTTAAGTATAAACCAACAGCAACAACAACAAAAGCATCAACAGTAGTTAAATAGAAAAGAAATCTTCATTGCAAATGGCAAGCATTCTTTACCACATAAAACCATTTGTCTTCCAGTAGCCAGAGGAAATAAGGAAAAATATAATTGTTACAAAATTGGTATTCTTTGCTTTATATATTTGCTCCTCTTTTCCACACCGCAATCCTTTTTATACTACACTTTGTGGCATATGTAAATACCAAACCACACTTTTTTCTTTCCATTCCGTTTTATTTGTCTCCTTTCGACCATTTGTATTTCATTAAGAATTTCCCCATTGGCCAATTATGCAAAGTTTTTGGCAATTTTCACTGAAACTCACTTTCACAGGTTTTGTATTTGTAAACAGCTGAGACTTGGTGCTTTGCGAAAAATTTCAAGGTAAATAATGGCTCTGGTAGGTAAATACAATAATAAAATGGAAAGACTTCAAATGGGTCAGTCATAATTTGTGGTATCAAGTGGTGGTTTCAGTTAAAGTCATAGGAAAGCAGAACGGTGCTTAGAGATGGAAAATTACTAATTATACAATATAAAGAATATGCTGCAAGAATGTGAGAAAAATATATACGTGTATGGCTAAAAAAGGGAAATTTTTCCTTTTCAACTAAAGGTGCCACGAAATGGAGAGTAAACGGACTAGTGGATATCTCTTTCCGTGGAATAGGTACCACGGGTTAAAGCGAGTAGTGAGAGTATTTTCAAAGGTGGCTAGAGAGAAACTAAAATGCATGAGAAAGACGGAAAAGATTTCAAGACCGAAACGTACTTTTGTAGGACTGAGATCTAGCCTGTGTAGTCCCTCGAATATACGAAAAAGCTCGTATTCGTAGAAGGAATTGCTTGAAGTACGAACAAGAGAAGGAAGTTGATTAATAACAGATTTGACTATTTGCTTTCCAAATGTTAGCTTCTTTCCAGCATGGATACAGTGGAGTCTGCTCAATGCAGACGAGTCCCTCGGCATGAACCTTCCGAAGTATACAACTTGGTGATGTCTCTCTTATCAACTGAAAACAAAGTATTCCTGCTTGAAACTGGTAAAACTGTCAACCTCATTTCAAGCATCGAATCGAACAATGGCAGTGCGCATACGTGTCGGTTCTGCTAGTAAACGAGCCACGTTCTGGTAAGTCCGTCACTTAAAAGTCCGATGAAGCACTCAAAAAGAAAGCGTTTTTTCAGCAATTTTTTGAAAGGGTAGCAAATTATTGCGGTAAACGAAATTTTCACACAATAATTAACTATATTTAAGCTTCAAAACACAATATTTATTACCAAAAAATGTTGGTATCTTCCAATGTTCTGATATCTGTTTTCTGAAGCGGCTACAGTTTGAATTCGTGAAACCGTGCCTGTGAAGGAGGTCCTGTAAATATTAATTAAATTTCTAAATTCAATCGAAATAAATAGTTTAAATAATACTTTATGATTTGATGTGTTTTACCAATTAAAATGATCGATTTTTCTAATAATTAAATTTAATTTGATGAACTTAGATTAGCAGTTAATCAATTTATCACTTAATAATAACAAATGATTACATACACCATATACATATACATACATATATGAATAGTTTTATGAACGTTTGCATTTTGCAAATTATTACACAATATATCCCTCAGCACATCTTGCATAGGTATTTACATACAAGTACATCACTATAGTTAAGGATTTCCTTGCTTATGTAATCAATAAACCAAACCACATTGCGTTAACTAAGCCAATGAATAACTAATTTCGTATTTCAACAAAGTGAACGCTCAATCAAGAACAGTAAACTATACAAATATATATATGTATATGTATGTATGTGTGTATGGGCATAAAAGCAATAAAGCTAATACACGTGAAATAAGAGCAGACGCACACACTTCCACATATTCACCACTCTATTATATTATATTTGCTAATAATAGCATGAATTTCATATATACATATCTATATATATATATATACAGCAGGAAGAACAAAATCTCTAACGGTATGCCAAATTCAAAGCACTGCATATGTATGTGTTCCCATATATGTTTGAGCTTGAATTCAGATAAGCAGACAGTGAGCTAAAATTTGATAGGGAAAAGTTTTCTGATGAGAGGAGGTAAAATGATAAGTTTCAAGGCGCACTTTTCGTTCATGCAGCAGCCATTAAAATGTGACACTCGGCAGCTTCTCGATAGCGCACACATATGCTTTCATATACACTGCCATATCTGAATATCAGAGCTCGTATGATGCTACGCATGTGGGTGTGAGTACAGTTATGCACATACAAACACACAAAACTTCATTAAAGTGCCGTAAAATATTTTCAACTTTTCGTATAAGTACTTGTACATTACTCGCACGACAACAATAACAACAGTAGCTACCGCAACAACGACGTTGCAATCTCTAGATGGTTGCGGTGGTTATGGCATACTATAGAAAACTATTTATCAATCTAGAATTAATATATATATAAATGCATATGTAGATAAAGGCATTACTTAAAAAATTCGATTTTAATTTTATTTTATTTTACTTTCTTTTATTTTATTTTATTTTATTTTATTTTATTTTATTTTATTTTATTTTATTTTATTTTATTTTATTTTATTTTATTTTATTTTATTTTATTTTATTTTATTTTATTTTATTTTATTTTATTTTATTTTATTTTATTTTATATTATTTTATTTTATTTTATTTTATTTTATTTTATTTTATTTTATTTTATTTTATTTTATTTTATTTTATTTTATTTTATTTTATTTTATTTTATTTTATTTTATTTTATTTTATTTTATTTTATTTTATTTTATTTTATTTTATTTTATTTTATTTTATTTTATTTTATTTTATTTTATTTTATTTTATTTTATTTTATTTTATTTTATTTTATTTTATTTTATTTTATTTTATTTTATTTTATTTTATTTTATTTTATTTTATTTTATTTTATTTTATTTTATTTTATTTTATTTTATTTTATTTTATTTTATTTTATTTTATTTTATTTTATTTTATTTTATTTTATTTTATTTTATTTTATTTTATTTTATTTTATTTTATTTTATTTTATTTTATTTTATTTTATTTTATTTTATTTTATTTTATTTTATTTTATTTTATTTTATTTTATTTTATTTTATTTTATTTTATTTTATTTTATTTTATTTTATTTTATTTTATTTTATTTTATTTTATTTTATTTTATTTTATTTTATTTTATATTATATTATATTATTTTATTTTATTTTATTTTATTTCATTTTATTTTATTTTATTTTATTTTATTTTATTTTATTTTATTTTATTTTATTTTATGTTATTTTATTTTATTTTATTTTATTTTATTTTATTTTATTTTATTTTATTTTATTTTATTTTATTTTATTTTATTTTATTTTATTTTATATTATTTTATTTTATTTTATTTAATTTTATTTTAATTTATTTTATTTTATTTTATTTTATTTTATTTTATTTTATTTTATTTTATCTTATTTTATTTTTTGTTATTTCATTTTATTTTATTTTATTTTATTTTATTTTATTTTATTTTATTTCATTTTATTTTATTTTATTTTATTTTATTTTATTTTATTTTATTTTATTTTATTTTATTTTATTTTATTTTATTTTAGTTTATTTTATTTTATTTTATTTTATTTTATTTTATTTTATTTTATTTTATTTTATTTTATTTTATTTTGTTTTATTTTATTTTATTTTATTTTATTTTATTTTATTTTATTTTATTTTATTTTATTTTATTTTATTTTATTTTATTTTATTTTATTTTATTTTATTTTATTTTATTTTATTTTATTTTATTTTATTTTATTTTATTTTATTTTATTTTATTTTATTTTATTTTATTTTATTTTATTTTATTTTATTTTATTTTATTTTATTTTATTTTATTTTATTTTATTTTATTTTATTTTATTTTATTTTATTTTATTTTATTTTATTTTATTTTATTTTATTTTATTTTATTTTATTTTATTTTATTTTGTTTTTTTATTTTATATTATTTTATTTTTTTTTATTTTATTTTTTTTTTTTTTATTTCATGTTATTTTATTTTATTTTATTTTGTTTTTTTATTTTATTTTATTTTATTTTATTTTATTTTATTTTATTTTATTTTATTTTATTTTATTTTATTTTATTTTATTTTATTTTATTTTATTTTATTTTATTTTATTTTATTTTATTTTATTTTATTTTATTTTATTTTATTTTATTTTATTTTTCCCCCTTTTTAATTTTGTTTTATCTTAATTTAATTATATTTACTTATATGTATGTTTTGTTTCACTTTTCTACCACGTTTTATTTCATATTTATTTCGGAATACCATAATGTTCATTCACATGTATACACAGTCACAGTTACACAGAGAGTATAAGCAGAGGCTTGCGTTGTCTACGAAATTATGAGTTCATAATAAAGCCACAACTATGAATAGCTCAATTAATGAATGCATTGAACAAGGACGAAAAATAAATGTGCACAAATACTGTTACACATGAGATGCATATACCTCAGGGAAGAAATGTCGGTCTTTTTGCACCACAAAGTCTTCCGTGAAGCGTGTTAGCCCCAGGAGTGAGCTACTGGCTTTTAGGAAAATACATATATGCGCAATGTCAACTGCTATATGTGTGTATATTTGAAAATCAATTTACTTGTATTATAAATTATGCAAGTATATGTATACACATGTATTTTAATTTACTTTTTAAGAAGACCATGTGTGAACAACGTCTGGAAAAATGTAAACATATTAATTTGTGGAAGAAATCTGGTCGGAACACATATATGAATATATAAATGCCCAACTTCAAAGTGACCTAAAGTGAAGGAACTCTATACATACATATTAACACTTGTCTTAGTGTTAAATTGATTAGCGACAACAGCAAAACACTAGCAATAACGTCTATACTGTGTCTGTTCATTTTAATGGCAATTAGTTGGCATTAAGTAAAGTTAATGAAAGAACTTTTACGTAACTTTTATATAAAACTTATTCACCAAAAGACTGCAATGCCGACTATTATTATTGGCATTATTATGGCATTAAAAACGCAAATACACGTAGGTATTAATTACATGCATACATTCCTATAGTGGTCGTAGGTAATAAAATGAAAAAGAAGAGATATGAAAAAAAATGCAGGATATGCGTGGAGCCAGCAAGGAATAGATAATGGTGAAATGAATTGGTGAACACAAAGTTTGTCTTTTATTAGAAAAAAAAACATAAAAATCAATAAAAGTCTTTCGGCTTTTAATTTAATAAAAATTAGTTTTCCATTAGTTTGACTAGAAATTGATGAAAGCCGAAATTCAATTATGCACAAAGACTAGAAAATTAGTGAACGTGACAGCGAGAGTTTGAAACTGGACTACTTTTATTAATCTTTGCGTTAGTGTGAACGAAAAAGAGCTTTATTTCAAATATATACTCTAATTTTTACTAAGGTTTGATAAATGTTTTCAAACTTTTATTGATCGCAGAAAATATAATAGAGTGCATACTGCTTGGTTTCCTTCCTTCCTTGAAAAAGGTATAATGGACTTCTTTGAACACTGAAATTAAAAATTTGTGCTGAACATTTGGAGACATAAAGTACTATATTAAAATCTAGAAAAGGAGTTATTTTGTTAAGTTAAGGTTTTAGGAGTAACTATCTAGCCTCTCTCTATACAAAAAATAAGGCTTGAATCCTAGTCTTCCGCATGGCAGTAGGCAATGCTCACCCTTATTCTATTTAGAAGCGTACGCAAATTTTATTAAAGAATTAATAAGTTTGTTGATACTAAATATTTGAAATAAAAGTACACACTGTTATATTAAATTTACACAAACATACTTTCATTTGGAATAATATTTTCCACTTATTTTATTACAAAAAAATTACCTAAAAATTCATTTAAATTACAACTCATCCAATGGATTCTACATATATATGATAACGACTTGTCGTTTTCAATATCCAAGGGGAACTCAAGTGGTTAAAACAAAAAACAAGTAAAAAATAAAAAATACAATAATAAATAATAAATAATAAATAATAAATAATAAATAATAAATAATAAATAATAAATAATAAATAATAAATAATAAATAATAAATAATAAATAATAAATAATAAATAATAAATAATAAATAATAAATAATAAATAATAAATAATAAATAATAAATAATAAATAATAAATAATAAATAATAAATAATAAATAATAAATAATAAATAATAAATAATAAATAATAAATAATAAATAATAAATAATAAATAATAAATAATAAATAATAAATAATAAATAATAAATAATAAATAATAAATAATAAATAATAAATAATAAATAATAAATAATAAATAATAAATAATAAATAATAAATAATAAATAATAAATAATAAATAATAAATAATAAATAATAAATAATAAATAATAAATAATAAATAATAAATAATAAATAATAAATAATAAATAATAAATAATAAATAATAAATAATAAATAATAAATAATAAATAATAAATAATAAATAATAAATAATAAATAATAAATAATAAATAATAAATAATAAATAATAAATAATAAATAATAAATAATAAATAATAAATAATAAATAATAAATAATAAATAATAAATAATAAATAATAAATAATAAATAATAAATAATAAATAATAAATAATAAATAATAAATAATAAATAATAAATAATAAATAATAAATAATAAATAATAAATAATAAATAATAAATAATAAATAATAAATAATAAATAATAAATAATAAATAATAAATAATAAATAATAAATAATAAATAATAAATAATAAATAATAAATAATAAATAATAAATAATAAATAATAAATAATAAATAATAAATAATAAATAATAAATAATAAATAATAAATAATAAATAATAAATAATAAATAATAATTATATAACGAATATTGAAGAACAAAAATAATAGCAACTAAAAATATACAATAAACAATTAACAATAATTAATTTATATTAAATAATATATATATATATATATAATTGGCGCTTTGTAATCGCTTAAGGGGTTAGGGGTAGTCAGGATTTTCAAAAAAAAAAATTTTTTTTTCGCATTTTCGTTAAGTATAATATCTTAAAAATAATCTCTGAAAATTTCAAGTTAATCCGACATTTCGTTTTTAAGTTATTCGACAAATAACAAAGAGAGCTCGGGCCTTTCAAAGCGCTAGTGTGAAACTTTAAACGGGTTTTTCTCAAAACTATGTTTTTTGAACTGGTGACAACTGTAACTCGAAAACCGCTTAGTTGATTTTAATGAAATTTATGCAGCTTGTAGAATACATAATAAACTCGGGCCTGATCGAAGGATTTTTATTTTTTGAGAAATTTCGATTTTTTAAGACCAATTAACTGTTGATTTTTTCCCAAAAATCTAGAAAAAAATTTCCTGAGGCCGCCATTTTGTTAATTTTTGAAAAAAAAAATAAAATCCTTCGATCAGGCCCAGGATTATTTATTTATAAAACTATTTTTTTTATCCGATTGATTTCAGATGAATCTCCAAGGACTTATGATTGTCACCGCAAGGACCTTTTTTTGGAACTGGGTTAACACAGACAGCTGTAACTTCGGAAACAATTTTTTTTTTTTCGAAATTTTCGTGACTTCAAGTCAAAACATTGTTTAATAATACCATATCACTACTTTTGTAAAATAAAATTATTTAATAGCAAAAAAAAAATACTGAAAATTCTCATTTTTTCGTGCCTCTGACTACCCCTAACCCCTTAAGCGAAAATTACCAATTATACAATGACGTATTGGCAAAAGCAAAATATAACCGAAACTAGTTTTAGGTGAAAGAATAACAAGTACATACAAATATTGGTTTAAGTTCTCTATAGATTTGTGGGTCATCGCACCATTCTTCCTTTAATAACTCATTCGATCCTAATGTAAAGTAATTTTTCCACTATCTCCTTTCTTTACTATCTGTAATTTCCTATAAAACTGTGAGCTTACAACCTGTTTTTTTGTTTTTTTTTTTTTGCTAACCTGATTTTTAGTAAAAATGGAAACTACTCATTAAAGAAGAGTTTTCAAAAGGTAAATGGCTTTAGATATGTATGTAAGTTTGATTTCAACTATAAAAATAACAATAAAATCCAACAGTGCGATATGCGATCGTAAAATAAAAGCTGTGAGCCCGTATTAACTAAAAAGCCTGCGGTTTTGGGGCGCAATAGAGAAAAATCTTAAACAAAGTGGCTTAAAATTTTCTAGAGGTGCTTTGGTATTGATGCACAGTGGTTAAAAAATATTTCTTCGCATAAAGAAAATTTTATGAATTAAAATTTAAGGTTTATTTTGTACAAGATATTTAGGGGATAAGAAAGCTGTTTATTTTTTTAATAAATAAACTTGAAACAATTTAATATAAAGTAACAAAAAATTCGCAACTCATCATCAGAAAATTGTCTGCAATTTTTTTCTATTATAAAATTAAAATAAATTTATATGCATTATTTTATATTAATTAGAATGGAAACAAAATAGTGTATTTTGAGGATTTTTTAAATTTAAATTAAAAAAATATTTTTTTTTTTTTGATTATATTTTAATTAATTTGATTTTTTGAAATAAGTTTTATTATTATATTTATCTGAATAAATTTTGATTTCAATTTTAAATTAAATTTAATATTATTAACGACAACTTCTTGCGAGATAAACATAGGTATACAATTTTTTTTACTTAAATTTAAATTTAATTTATTAGTATTTATATAATAACTTATAAAAAAAATAAAAAATTTAATGAAAATTTTTAGCAGCCAAAATTTTTTTTTATATTATGTTGAACTTTCACAAATACTGTGCATTCAAGTATATCGCAAACCGTAAAATGTTTCAACAAAGGTTTAAAAGTGGCAGCCATTAAGTTAACAATTTTAAGTCACCAACGAGCGTATGAATTTTCTGCGAAAGGATAACATAGTAATTTCGTTTGTTTGTTTTTCGTTTTTCTCCCCCATTCACTATCTTGCCATTTTCACTAGCACACAAAAAAGAGTAGAAACCCTTTTTTCCAATTCTCTTACGTTGATTGGCGCAGCCGACGCATGTACGCGCAAGCACTTCCTGTTTCCTACATCCGTTATACCTGCCACTGCCAACCTGCGCAAGCCACTAAAAGCCTTCATTTCTACCTTGTTTTGTCGTAATTTCACCTTTTGTTTTTATTTAATTTCCCAATTCTTCGTTTCGTAGCTATTGATATTACCTTTGTTGTATATTTTTTTTGTACTTTTCACATATTAAAACTGGTCTTTGTTGTTGCTGCTCTTCACACACACACACACATGCGAGAATGGCTTTGCTACAAAAATATTTTCCGGCATCGTGATAAACGAAAATGGCATTAAATTGCGACGCCCTGCTCATACAACGCCACCTACAGCCAGTTACCAAGCGGCCAAAGACAACACGAAAGCCACACCCAGCAAAGTCGTAGACGTAACATGGCAGACACAAAAAAAAACAAAAAAACGAAAACGCCTAAAAATGTGCAAGCTGCTTTTATACGAAATTAACGCTACGGAAGTGAGCTTCAAAGATACTGAGGCGATTTATGCAACGCAAGTGTATTTTACGGTGTCTTAAAATTCCGGTTTAAGGCGCGGATATATTACAGGCTTGAAAGAGTTGTACAAAAGTATCATTAAAGTGTTTGAAATAGGCAGCGTAGGTACGTAATTAGGAATGTAATGGTGCCATATAATTTTTTAAATTTCAAATTTATTAGAAATTTGCAATTGCTTAGGCGTGACAGGTTTCATTTAACGATAATTCGTCACTGTCGTTGCATATAATTCATAGCCCTTGTTTGTTTGAATACGTTGGAAATTTTATTTGATAAGGTCAGATAGCTTTTTGTTTTTATTTTTAAATTTCAGCATTATGAATTTGTTGAGTTGTAAATTAATAGTATAAAATTTTCTAGAAAATAGTTAAAATTTCTTTTTTTTTATTCCAAGAACCAGAAAAGTAATTAAAATTCGTTTTTATTGCTCTAAGTTAAAGAAACTAGTTATTAAAAATGATAAAAAAGAGTTTGATAAAAGTTTGGTCCTTTCCGGACCAGTTCTAATTTGAGGAGTTTTTGGTGACTGTCTCACTAATTCAGAACTTTTGTAATTTCTCAATCGTTCCCTTACAGACTTTTTGCGAAAAAGAGTTGATCAAAGCAGAAGATGGAGGTGATGTAGTTCAGTTTTTCCAGAAATTGTGCAAAAGACAATGTGCAGTTTCTCTTAGGCTGATTTGCATTCAGGTTAAATACGTTCCAGGTCACTCGAAGCTTGCTTTACAGATCATGGAAAAGAAACGTGTGATGTTTAGTTACCGAATGAGTGAGTTTAATATGAGAATAATGCTCTCCCTGAGCTATGCTCCCAACGACTCCTTTCATTGTGTTCACGCAGAACAAACTTTGAAATGCACGATCCTTTTAGATCTTTGTGTAATGATTTTAATACACATTTCGACAACATTCTGTTCAAAACCTACTTACTGAGTGCTTTAAATAATTTTTCCCATGTAATTTTATACCAGCTGAGGGAAAAACTGTAGCTGTTTAGTGTTAGAGGCAAGTGTAACCGCGACCTTCCGCGATCGGTTTCGGGTTCAGGGCAGTCCGGTCTGTAGGATTTTTCGATTATCTCATAGACGCGCCCCTCCGCCGGTTGGGCGGGAGATGGGTAACATTGGGTCCGTCGTAAAAAAAAATCCTTCGTATTTCGTTCTTAAATAAGAAGAACGCAGATATGCTAAACTTTATTTCAATATATTTATTTTATAAAAAAAAATCACCTTTGCAAAATACAATGAATAAAAATTATATCAACTTTACTAAAGGAAATCTTTCACAGAGCTTGCTAAATTATTCTGAAGAAACATTTTTCCCTTTACCTCAAATGCAGCGTAGATAATTTTCTTAGCAAAAACAATGTTTGGTGATTCCTTTCAAGGGAATAAGACTTATTTTTGTGGTTCTAATTATACGCTTTGGTTTACACTGCTTCCTAAAAGAAAATGATTTTACTTATTTCAACTGAAATCGGCGGATAGCTCGTACTTACAGAACTGTCTACTCGGCAAAAGACAATTAATATGTTGCAAAACTATAATAGAAATATCTCTTTTCGCTATACCGAATGTAAAAATTAATTAATAAATGTGCATATACATATACACGAGGGAATTAACAAAAGTTCGGTAAGTTGACCAGAAAAAAAATCTTTTTGTACTCATTCGTAATCTTTGTCCTTTTCTATCTTCTCTATGCTGATTTTTATTTCTTAGATTTTACGGGTGTGTTCGCTCCTGTTGGGCTCCATGTATGGTTTCTGGATGGTACTTATAGAACCACCATTTTCAAATTTGTTTAGAAAAAATTTAGCAAAAAACACTCGATCCTCTTTTTGGGCCTCATTTAAAATTCGTGGTACCCATCGAGCAGATTTCTTTGTGTATCCCAGATAATTACTTAATATTCACGATACAGCCATGGTATTCAAGCCTATTCAAGATATCTTCCTACATTTTGAACTCCACCAGAGCTACAGTGACGTCATCAGTGGAATATTTTAGTCCACCATCTTGGAGCTCGTCCGCTACGCAAAAATGTCTGGTCTGGAATCTGCAGTACTATTTAGAAATAATCTTCAAAGAGGGAACAATTATTACATATGCTATTACGCCGAAAGGGTTTGGTATTTTTAGATTTAACTGACCGAACTTTTGTTAGTCCCTTAGTGTATAAATATATTTATATATACTATATGCAATGAAGTGATTATTCCGTAGATGTTTTGCTGCCGGAAAACTCATAAATATACTTTAGGCAGTGTTTTAATGTAATTAACACTCGGACCCCAGAATAAATTCTGCCAAATACAAAGTAAAAAAAGTAAATAAAAAAAACAAACTTAAAAACCAAAAACTTCAAATAGTTATGGTACAGCAAGGCATTTGCAAGTGCTAAGAGAGCACATGCTTACATACTTTCTCTCCAATTTTTTTAATTTTCTTACAAACAACGCAGAAGGCGCGTAAGTGGCAACTCATTAAGCTAAGTGCCACCAACAAGCGAAGCTGGAGATATCACAATGCTCATGTTGCATTGACAAAAGGATTGCAAAGTACTTGTGCATGTATAAGAGTGTGTACACGTATGTGTGTTTGTGTTTGTATAAAAGCACTTTGGAGGCAACTAAGTGTCACGCAAATGTTGCACAGTCAAGCGCTTACTAGCCAACGAATTGTGTGTAAGTAAAGAAATTTGTGAATAGCGTTCATAACTTAAGGTGTTTGAGGTTATGATTTTGACTTGGGTTGAGAGCACAACTAGATTGGGTTAAACAAAGGTTTGCACTTAATTTCTATTTTTGAAGCAAAAATTATTTATATTTTTTGTAGAGAAGCAAGAAATGTTAAAAGATTTTTGAAAACAAGCGAGAAAAGAGATAAAATATGTAGGAGCAAGAAAATGTATGTGGCATAAAAGAATAGAGATGTATAGAAAAAAGTGTTGTTAAATGCAATCAACAAATTTTTAATTCCTTTCTGGTTGGAAAATGACAAAAGAATTTTATAAAAAATTGGCTAACATAAATTTTGTTATAATAAATTTGTTGTCATAAAGTACATGTGGACGACAGCAAATTCTAGATTTAAATCAAAAATTTTGAGTAATAAGATATTCTAGAGATCAATATAAACATAAACAGTGAAAAAAAATTAAGCAAAAGAAATTATTGCAAAAAAATAATAAATAATAAGATGTTGCAACACAACAATTCTAATAAACTTAAAATTTTAAAAATAAAATTTGTTGCCAAATAAATTATGTGAATCGTTCTTTAAAAAAAAAAAAATAATAATAATAAAATAAGAAATATTTTTTTATTTATTTATTTTTGCAATTCTATCTATAAATTTGATTGAAGTACTCTGGATGGTTTTAGAGAGATGATATTTTTTACTGGAGTGGAAGAAGTGCTGGACACCAGACCGACACCTGCAAAAAGAAATATGCTATTTCAATACAAAAATGCTCCATGTATGGTTGCAATATCAATTAAAGAAAAAACCTCTTTAAGCCAGGATTGACAGCCAGGCAGGTTTTGAAGTGTGATTGGTGGGATTGGCAGGGAATCACACTCACTATGAGCTGCTCCCCCACGCCCAAATATTTAATATGAAACTGTACTATCAATAATTGAACCGCTTGATGGAAGCAATCGCCGAGAAGGCCCCAATTTGGCCAAGAGAAGAGTAATTTTAGTTCATCGAGGCAACGCCCGATAGCTTGATAGCTTGATTAAAGTGTTGTTATGCATCCACCTCATAGTCCATACCATGCACCAAGTGACTACCATTTGCCCTTGTATATAGCGAATGATTTGGCTGGTGAATAACTGGTCTCAAGCAAATCATGTTTAAATTGTTTGTCCAATATTTTTGCCAGTAGGGGCATTACTTTCAAAATGGCATAAATCAGATAGTTCAAACTATGTTAAATACAGCCTTCAGTTTAATGCAAACATAATGGAATATTTTTTACTACACCTAATATGTTCTTAAATGGGAAATGTGATGCATAAGAATTATAAAGAAAATTGTCGAAAAGATGGAATCTTTTTAAACATAAAATTTCTTTCACAAAAAATAATACCAAAAAATACGTTGCTAAATGGAAAAAAAATTATTTGAAAAAATCTACGAAAAGTATTTTTCTGACAAGAAATTTTGAACGAATTTAATAAAGCTTGATCCAATGATATGAATTTTTTTTCAAAAAAAAAAACTGAAAATGTTTCATATAAAAAAGAAAAAGATAAAATTTAATTCAAACTAATAAATTTTCTGAAATCAATTTCTCAACTTAAAATATTGAACAGCAAAAAAAACTAATATTTTATTGAAAGTAAAATATTTATAAGCATAAAACATCACATAAAATATCGCTGAGTAAGGACACATAAAATATTTCAGAGCGTTAACAAGCTGCTGCCAAAATTGCCTTAAAAATTTTGACAAGCATAGAAGTTGTTGTGAATATTTCCGATTTAGTTTAACATCGTTTGAGGATTTAATCCATGCAAAAGCTTTTTCATAAAATTATATTGAACTTAGAAGGGTTCGTATAAAATTGCTTTCGCTCTTATAGAACTATATATGTATTGTGTTTCGAAGCCAACCGCGGCAATATGCCATTGGAGGCAAAAATTTTATTTTACAGTCAACGGAAACAAGCAATTGTTTGGCGCATTAACACACATACTCGCACTCAAATGATAATGGAAATCAACAATACACTTTTTATGATATTTTAAGGATAACAATTCAACAAGAAAATAATACAACAATAATCCAAATATCGGGTTAAAGAAATTACAAATCACTAAAAACCAGCAACACTGCCAAGTGAAATGTTGCAGAAATCCTTGCTGAAAAATTGTCAAAGAAAGCAAATAAAACTACAAAGTTTATTGCAATAAAAATACTGCCACACACTTAAGTGAGTGAGTATATGTACATATGAGTGTATTACACTTAAAAAGGCGCTGAACCGTTACAGCACTGCCGTCGCTGAGTAGGACGCCGGCATCTAAGTATACATTTGATGAAGAGTTAGTAACGCTAGAAGAGTGCGCAGCGCCACTGTTCGGTAACTTCATTGATTTGGCACGTATTCAATGAACCGATTATAAGCAGCACATAAACAACTGAAACGGTTTGGAGGACAAAATGCGCCTGGGAGAGTGGTAGTAGTTGTAGCGAAGTATGAATGTTGGCAAGGCGGTCAGTGGCAAAAATATTTGTTGCTTTTTGTGCAGTGCAAAATTTGTTTCATAATTTTTCTTTTTTCACTTTTCTCCTTTTTCACACATTATATTTCGGATATTTTATTATCTACTCATCATTACTTTATTTATTTCTCGGAATTTTTATATTGTTTAGTTTTTTTTATTACTATGACGAAATTATAGCAGTTTGATTCAGTTATTTTGGTCAATGAAAGAAAATTGTAATTTCATATTATTTCTGGCTCATATTAATTTCTACATGTGTAAGTATATATGTGCATGCTTCCAGTTTGTTCTGCGCACATTTTATTAATATTACTGCACGAAAGAGTATTTACTAAAATTTTAGATAAAAAACACTCATTTGATTTGAATTGTCGTAACCCATATAATACAACAACAAAATTTATCAAATTAATTTTATATGAGAACTTTCGCCACTTTTTGTACTAAGCATCGCAACAGTGCAAATAGTAGTTACCTTTTTTACTTTAAATATTAATTAATTTTAATATTATATTAAATCTATTTTATCTCATTTTTAATTGTTTTATAGTTTCGCTTCTTATTTTTATATTTTACTAGCTTTTACCCGCGACTTCGCTCGCATTAAATCCATCCAATAAGAGATCATTATAGTACAAACGGATCAATATAAAGAATATATTTTATTGCTTGTCTGAGATTATCTATTTGAAAAAATTACTACATGCAATGAAGTTTAAAATTTCAAAATATACTTTATTGAATCAATACAACAAATATTAAAATATATATGTCACTATAAAGAAAATAAATAATTTGGAATGGTAACAATTCAAAATATAAAATGCAGATTATTAGTCAAGGATATTTCTATAAACTATATTGTACGTTTTTCCGTTGGGTGCAAATATGTGTAAATTCCGGGCATTAGACACCAGAACAGGCTACATATAGTTGACCATGAGAAAAGCATGACTTTTCTAAATGTACTCGTGCTACCTGTAATGTCTGTCCTTGTGCTTTGTTTATAGTTACGGCAAAGCTAAGTTTGACGGGAAACTGAACTCTTTTAAATTGGAATGGAAGGTCAGTGGGAATAATTGGAATCCGAGGTATGATTACACTTTTTCCTTTACCGACACCTGTTAAAATAGTAGCACCAAGTATATTCTGTCCCAATTTCGTTATCCGAAGTCGTGTTCCATTACATAGCAGAGGAGCATTTAAATTTCGTATAAGCATTACTGGTACATTTAGTTTCAACTGAAGCTTATGTGATGGTACACCCGACAATTCAAGTGAATTTAAAAACTCTACAGGATATGAGGTACTTAATTCTGTATCCATAATTGTATCCATTGATAAATATTCCACCATTTCCCCTTCCACCTCTTTTAAAATGTCATTGTTGATTCTATTAACAACTTCATTTTTTGGTGCTATATTGCTCTTGCGCACAGCCACTGATCACAACCCAAATTCTGTTGCGTTTCGGGAAAAACATGAGCAATGAGATCCACATCATTTTCTACTAAATTACAAAATTCTCTTGAAAGTGATACGCAACCTTCAGCATCAACATCTAAATGACCATCACCAATTTTCAATAACATTTCAGCATAAAGTCCTGAATCCACGTCATTATGAAGATGCACTCTCATATTTGTTTTTAGGCTCAGCTTTTCAACTCTCGACCATAAGCTCGATGATTTTAAGCATGCTTGAATTTCATCTGCTGGTGTTCCCCTCTGAATAACAGAAGAAATAACAATGAAGAAAAATTCAAAATAGCTGAAGGTTATATAGTGTTTAGTCTCCATAGTATAGTAAATTGGATAGCTGAAAGTATAGTTTATTAAAGTATAGTGTACGAGAGACCCCCGGTGTCCCTGACGACGATGCAAAAAACCTCACTCTTCTAATACATCCGGTTACCGAGCAATAGGACGTTTTAAATATCATCTTAAACGAAAATGTATTTAATAGGCGCTCAGCAAATAGATGACCAGGCCACCACCATACATGTACGTATGTATGCTCACATTTTATGGCCACCATACATGTAGATATGTATGCTGTATACTGTATACTCCCATACACACTTACCACACTACTCTCAATGCAGCTACATATGTGCCTATACCTATGTATAGTCCCACTCTCTCTCTCTCTCTGTGCATATGGGGCGTTACTTTATGCATGCGTATGTATATGCTCTATTGTGGCTACTGGACAGAAAAGTTTCTTTATTTTATTTATAAAATAATTTTTTTATTAAATAAAAAGTAGCCTATGTTCATTCTGATACCTCCAAGAGTATGTGTACAAAGTTTCATGATGATCGCTTAAGTAGTTTTTGCGTGAAAGCGCAGCAAACAAACCGACTTTCGCATTTATAATATTAGTATAGATTTTTTTATAGTTTTATTTATTATTTTTTTATTTTATTTTATTTTATTTTATAGTTTTAATTCATATTTCTTATTTTTTTTTATTTTATTTGATTTTATTTTATTTTACTTGATTTAATTTGAATTTATTTGATTTTATTTGATTTGATTTGATTTGATTTCATTTTATTTCACTTTCTTTTATTTTATTTTATTTTATTTTATTTTATTTTATTTTATTTTATTTTATTTTATTTTATTTTATTTTATTTTATTTTATTTTATTTTATTTTATTTTATTTTATTTTATTTTATTTTATTTTATTTTATTTTATTTTATTTTATTTTATTTTATTTTATTTTATTTTATTTTATTTTATTTTATTTTATTTTATTTTATTTTATTTTATTTTATTTTATTTTATTTTATTTTATTTTATTTTATTTTATTTTATTTTATTTTATTTTATTTTATTTTATTTTATTTTATTTTATTTTATTTTATTTTATTTTATTATATTTTATTTTATTATATTTTATTTTCTTTTATTTCATTTTATTTTATTTTATTTTATTTTATTTTATTTTATTTTATTTTATTTTATTTTATTTTATTTTATTTTATTTTATTTTATTTTATTTTATTTTATTTTATTTTATTTTATTTTATTTTATATTATTTTATTTTATTTTATTTTATTTTATTTTATTTTATTTTATTTTATTTTATTTTATTTTCTTTGATTTTATTTTATTTTATTTTATTTTAGTTTATTTTATTTTATTTTATTGTATTTTATTTTATTGTATTTTATTTTATTTTATTTTATTTTATTTTATTTTATGTTATTTTAATTAATTTATTTTATGTTATTTTATTTTATTTAATTTTATTTTATTTCTTGGAAATTAGCATTTATTTCAAAGAATGTGATTTCGTGACTACAAAAAAGACAAAGCTGTAAACATAAATTAATTAATTTTATTTAATGTGAGTTTACATTGTTTTATTCTGCTCATTTCTTTTTTTTTTTGTTTAGTTTATTTTTTTTTGTTTTTGTAATATTTTTTTTTTAATATTTTGTCATTTTATTTATGGTTAATTTTATTTTGTTTTGTATTTGATTTCTTTGTTTTTGGATTTTAAGGAATACATTAAAAATTGAGGACAATTTGAAGTTACAACACAGAAAATTTAAGTCTTCTTAAATGTGCTTTTTGTTAAAGCTTTTATCTCCCACTTTATAAAAAATAACTGTGTAAAAACTTGACCGCATTTCCCGCTAAATGACGGTCATTAAAGCTAGTAGTATTTTTGCACTTTACGAGTGTTTGTGTATACCTACATATACACATATAAATTACAATATTATTACCGTTGTTGCGTGTTCTCGCTAAAGAAGCCACATTAGCTATCGGCTGTCTAGAGGCTTCTTGTGGTAGCCATGGTTCTTTTTTACCTACTTTCATTCACAGTTATTTTCCTTGACCTCAATTGCGATTGTGCAACGAATGTAGCCACTTAACATCGTTATTCTAAGCATTTGTTTTTATATGTTATACATATAAATAAACGCACACGTAAACATTTGAATGTATTTTGTATGCCTTTTCGAAATAATTAGCACTTTAATGAGACTTTTTAGCTTTACGAAATCAAAAAAAAAAAACAAAAAAAAAGAGAAAAAAATGTGAAACAGAAACGCTTGCAAGTGCTCAAGTGGCAAAAACGCAACAGCGCATATAGCGTTATTTATATAAAATATATTCACCTACACATAGCGCAAGTGTGTGTTTTGTGGCTTTTGAAGGGTTGAGGGTTGCTAAAAAAGCAAACGTACTTGCTTAAGATGATTATAGCAAGTGGTTTTTGCGCTGGAGCAAAGATGCATGGATACTTGCTTAATGTACAATAAAATAAAAATATACAATACATATGTAGAAATTCTTATGTGGAAATTGTAGCTCTTTTAATTGGTCGAAATATTGGCGCACTGCCATTCGCGTAGTGAATAAATTCTAGTACGTTTTGAAATAACAATTAAAACTATCAATAATTATATTTTACATTTTCGTAAATTTGGTTATCTTAAAAGTTTATTTTCTCATTAAAAGACATTCTCAAGTAATTATTATGATTTTATAAAATTTTCGAAAGAAACACCATTTAATAATATATAGAATATAAGTATTGGAATTAAGTAAATTTCAGTGAAATCTAGCTGAATAGAGCTGTCTATTTAAAAGTGGTCTACGCTTTTGTAAAGAAAAATATTAGCACTGTTCATTTTGCGCTTTGGAGGAACCTACAGTTTATACTGAGCCGCTTCCGAACGACTGATGTTTTTTTATGAGCAGCCTTTATTTCATGTCAGAAATACACTCGGAGTTGACACTCCTTGCCGAAGGGCCACCGCCCTTCTTTCCTTTTTACTCTGATTACGACTACACGGTTTCTTTATCTATTTATTCAGACATCCCTTTGACAGTCGAAGACTTTAAAAGGCAATACTTTTCGCTGCTCTTCTGCCAAAAATATGGGACCGCGGGTACTTTTATTCCCGCTCTAGAGATTATGATTAGATTAGAACAATAAAAATATTTTAATTAACTAAAAAAATATTTTATTCGAATATTTTTTTAATTATTTATTTGACTATTGATTTATTCGATTATTAATTTTGTGTTTATTTATTTTATTTTCTTTTTGTTTTTGAGGAAAAGTGATATATCTACGAAAAAAGTTCACAAAATATGACAGAAAACACTGCAACGTTTTTCAACACCACAATATGCACATTTTTTTTTACAATTTCCATTACCATTTCGCAGCGGATTGTAAACTAACAATTGAGTCGAAATTAAAAAATTAAAAAAAAATTGAAAAACAATTTGAAAATCCAATGAACGACAAATAACCGCAAGACATGGCAAACAAAGGTGTTAGAAGAAAGAGAATAGCAAATGCAATAAGGTTTCCGTGGAAAAAATAAAAATAAAAGCAAAAAACAAAAAACAAAAAACGTCAAACGTTTTAAAATACGCAAAACAGCACAGCGGGAGTCATAAACGACAGCAACGCGGCATATGCTGCATGTGCTGAATGAAAGCTGGTTTGGTTGAGCAACAATGTTTAAGACCTGTCGCATTGTCAGGCACACACACGCACACACACACACACATGCATACAAAAGTATTTGGCTGCAGGTGTAAACAATAGGTTTTTCGCCACGCAACACACCTTCCTATCACGTAAATACACAGCTCCTGTTACGGCACTTCATAGGCAGGCATACTGCAAAGCAAAGAAGGAAAAATGAAATAGTCACATTTGCATGAAGAAAAGCTCCCGGCGGAAAATAAAAATCTGCTTGGCGCATACGGAAAAATAATAAAACTCTCTTTGCGGTTGTATTGGTTGAAGGAAATTTATTTTCTTTATATGCTTAGACTTTCGCGAATTTCTGCTACGCTCATTTTATTATTATTTTTTTTTTGGCGCTTTACTCAACATAGAAAAGTTGAAGTGTTTGAATGTGCTTTCCTGAGTGAATATACATTTATTTAATGTTGTTATTTTTTGTCGTTACCGTTGCAAGTTGATGCGGTTATATTGAATTTTTGTTATTAGTGACGCAAAGGAAATGCCACAGGGCTTTACTTTCGAAAATAAATTAAAGTTTTTTTACTTGGCAAAGGTAGAAGCATCGGATATTTGTTATTTGTAATCTTCTTAAAATTGCAATGCTCACTTTTTGAAATACTTAAAGTGTTTTATTGGTGGTAATGCTTTTTTTTAATAGTACTTGTGACATTTTTCCAGTTTACCACCGAAGTCGATAGTTTTAATGAGATTTTTATTAGGTTTTTACGATAATTATTTTATTATAACTTTCAAACTGTTATGTAAAAATTTATGAAAAAGAAAAAAAGTTTACTAATCATGTTTCAAATTTCAAGCAAATCGAACCATTCATTTTACGAATATTGCCAAGTGTACTTCCTGGAGGAAAGCGTATTTCCCATGACAATTTAGGCACACAATTTCAAACGAATCGAAAGATTTTCAAAAAATAAATTGGTTTTTTTCAATAGATTGGTCCCAAAGATACCTACATCATACGAAGAACAATGGTTTAGGCGGTGAGTTGATCCGTCAGACATTCAAGACAAAGCCTTTGATGTACCATATATAGTTAAAAGTAATGAAAATACTTATCCGATAGTGTAAACCTAACTCACACTTTAAAGCTGACATATCAAGCAATATCTCTTATAAAGACAGTTCTGTAAATTGTCATTGCTGCGAAAACTTATTTTGATTTGAGAAAGATTAAAATTTTCGAAAAAAAATTTATAAAACAAAGTTTTTTTTTTGGGAATTTTAATCTTTTTTGTACTATAAAGATAGTAAAAGCACGTATTGTTGACTGCCGGACCCAGAAGTGGTTTACTCAATACCTTTTCGGAAAATTTTTGATGTCAAAGATGCCACTGAAAAGGCCGCTAAAATTCTATAGCTGGTGGAGCCAGAATCGGTATGTAGGCTGTCAGGAGATACGGCGACTTTAAGCATCACTCAAGTGAGTCAAAACAGCTCGGTGCTTAGATACTCAAATGCCAGCAGTGAAGCGATTCAACACGGGCGATGAAAATGGGTTATATGCAAGAGTACAAAATTAAAAAAAAAATACTATCAAAGACCGGTGACCCTACACAGACGACTTCCATACCTAAACTGATGGCAAACAAGGTGATGCTGAGTATATCGTCTGATTGGAAGAGAAGTCTCTATTAGAAGCTGCCACAACCAGACGAATCCTGAACTCTATTGTCAACAATTAGCCAGCTAAGAAAAGGTTTTCAAAAAGTAATTTAAAATTAATGGAAAAGGTCTCTGCAAAACTTTCTTGATGGTGACTTGTCAACTGAAGGGACGCTAAAAATTATTTGGCCGAGTTTTTCGACGACAAACCACAGATGTTCCATACTATGGATTTTTGAAGATATCCGAAAAATGACATAATAGATAAATGGTAATGATCTGAATCAATTTTAGTTAAAAAAAAAGTTACGCAAGTAACAAATAAATAGCATAACAACTATTATTTAGTTAAAAAATAAAACATTATTTAGTGTATCAATCATAGTTATAAAATTTGTGATAATTAAAAATTGTTTTAAAAATTGTTAAAAAAATTATCTAACATTGGATCGAAGCGCAGAAAACTATTTCAAAAAGAAAGAAATTAGACTAATTTTTACTTCCAATAAATTTTTTTTATTAAATTATTATTTTATAGAATTCAGTATTTAGAGTTGAAAAGTTATTCATACGTAGAGGCAAACTAAGGGACACGGCTGGCGACTTTTTTCCAGTAAAAACTCTATACCCTCTTTAAAGATGAAATTTAGTCGAAATTAGTGGGCGACATTTAATTCAAAACATCTGAACTCCAAGCTTGTTTAGATTAAAAAAATACATGTTTGGAGCAACAGAGCAGATAATGATTCTGGGGTAAACAAGTATATCAGCACCCAGAAGTACTTTCACCGATGCCTACCGAAGAAATTGTGGGTCTATATACTACCAGGTGTATTTGTTGAAGTGTGCCGGTTTTACTAGTAGATGTCGATAGCAATATGTATAAATTTCTATGATTTGGCATGTATGTAATTTTTTTCTATTGACATTAACCTACAAAACTACGTAAGTCACATTCCGTCAAAATAATAGCGTCATATTTGTTTACCTCAGTGAATATGTCGAGTTTCGTTCCAAGTAAATCGCATTTGCGGCATTCGTTGCTTTTCTTATTTCATAAAAAGAACAAAGCAGCTGAAGCTCACCGGTTGCTGGTAGAAACTTATGGTGAACATGCTCCAGTGATTAGAACATGTGAGACATGGTTTCGTCAATTTAAAAGTGGAGAATTCGATTTGAGAGACAATGAACATCGTGGTGCAACGAAAAAGTTCGACGACGAGGAATTGCATGTTGATCCCACCCAATCGCAACAAAAATTGGAAGAAACACTACATGTGACTCGAGGAGCAATTTTCCAACGTTTGAAAGCCAAGGGAAAGATCAAAATCCAGAAGTATGGAAGATGGGTGCCACCCCAGCTGAACGATAGACAAATGGAAAATCGAAAAACCGTTTGTGAAATGCTGCTTCAACGATTCGAAAGTAATTTTTTTTTTGCATCGTCACGGGGGACGAAGAATGGATTTATTTTGAGAACCTGAAGCGATAAAAATCATGGTTTTCCCCTGGTAAAGCTGGCCCAGCGACTGCAATGCCAAATCGCTTAGGCCGTAAGACAATGCTCTCTGTTTGGTGGGACCAGTGTGGTGTGGTGTACTACGAGTTGTTAAAACCTGGTGAGACGGTGAACACGGATCACTACCGACAACAAATGATCAATTTGAATCATGCGTTGATCGAAAAACGGTCGGAATGGGCCCGAAGACATGACAAAATTATCTTGCAACATGACAACGCGCCGTCTCATACCGCTAAACTGGTGAAGAACACATTAAAAACACTTAATTGGGAAATATTATTGCACCCACCGTACTCTCCAGACCTCGCCTCGTCCTGTAATACCTTTTTGCATCAATGGGACACTCCCTTGCAGAGCAGTGCTTCGCTAATTTTGAAGAAGTCGAAAAATGGCTCGTCGAATGGTTTGCCTCGAAAGAGAAAAAGTTTTTTTTGGAATGGTATCCATAATTTGCCTGAAAGATGGGCGAAGTGGGTAGAAACCTAGCCACTGGCCTTAATTCAGGTCGTTGGCTATATATAATGGTAGTTTAATACTGTCATAGCATATTTATTCTTGCGATCTGTACAAACTTACCTCGCAAAATCACGAATAATTTCTACTGGGCGGCAATACGAATATATATTCCCGTCGATTGTACCAGAACCACTTGCTTCTAGGATAGCTGCGATGATGGAGCTTGCGAATCAGTTAAAACTCGAAAAAAGTGTAGAGATCGTTTGCTATTTTATGCTGCAGGTAATAGCGTGTTCGGAAAGGACGATGCACTGGTATGCGAAGCATTTGCCTCTCTTGTTGTAATACTGTATGAAATGTCGATATTAACGAGTGTAAATCCTTGCATAGCTTTGGGAACGAGGGACCGAGTTTCCGTTCCTATCGCTTGCTAATGGCAAAAAGTGTGATTCCGTGAAGTGGACCAGCTTCTGCTTCATTCACAGTTCATCATCTGAGTTGTCAGATTCTGCTTCTGGTGCTTGTTTATATTCTCAGGCATGTAATCATGTGATAAACCTCACCTTAAATAATAAAACCATTAGGTTAATAATTTTGCTTTTAATTTACTATTATATTAACTTAATTAGGTGGCTAGATGTAAAGAAAGAAATTTCTAGCGAAATATTAATTAATAATTTAGGCGTTTTTTTAATTTAAATCAACAGCTCAGAGAAACTTATAAACTATTAGCTTGAACAGAAAAAACCCAAAATTATTACCACTTTCGTTCGTCAGTTTCGTTCAGCTATTAATTAAGTCTGTTAAAAAAAAATATATATTTTTTATCTTTCGAAAATATTTGATACTTAAATATTTCCAATATATCAAATTTATAACCATTGGGCAATCTGTGTGCTACTTCCCACCCTTTGCAAACAGTATATTCACTCTATTCAGCACAATTGGTGCGGAAATAAAAATGAAAACGGACGTAACAGACTCGGAGACAGACACATTAAATAAGTGAAAATAAAAATTGAAAAATAAAATGAAAATAAATAAATTTCTTCATAAATTTTTGTGCAATCAAAATGGACCAAAAAATTAATAAAAAAGTATCAAAAATGATTGTGTTTGGTTGGCGTACCGCATGCGTGCACAGTGACGCCTTGAGGTCACACCCAAAAGACCGCGTTTGCCACGGTGGATTAGCTTGGAGATCCAACAGCGAGGCTATTCACCAAGCAAACCAGCTGAACTCAACCGCTCAACAAGCCAACCGCATTTGCTTTCTTGTTGTCCGCTACATACCTGCACATACCCACACACACACAAACACACACACAGTCAGCGTTACATACGTACGTAGTATGTAAGAGTTGAGAAGCTGTTTGGCCGAGCGTGGTGTGTGCGGTTGCACAATAAACAGCATGCATGACGAAGTGCATCCGCTTGGTATGGCATCAACGACGACGCCTCGTTGACCGGAAAGTAGTTGTGATATGAATGCATAAAAGGATGCTGCGTTTGCTTACATATTATATTTACAAATATGCGAGTGTGATTGTGAGTGTTCACAGTGCATTTATTGTTGCAACATTGGTGGCAACCAAGAAGATGCCAAAACGTCAATACACTTAAAAGCAAACAAAAATAGCTGAAAATCGAAAAAATGATTGTACAACAATATACTATAAAAAATTTCAAAAAATAAAATAAAATTATCTGATCAGAACTCGCTACTCTTCTTCCTACTACTTACGTGTATGTACATATGTATGTGGCATGTTCTTGCTATTGGGTGCAAAACAGTTTATTGCTCGTTTGGCTTGTCCGCTGATAACATGGTTGTATATACTCATACCAACTGACCTACAACAATAACGCAGTTGTTGTGTAGTTATTTCAGCAGCTACAGACAAATTGCAACCCATATCCACTTTTATCCCAAGCAACAGCGCATATTTTTTCAACAATTTTTTACTGTTATTTTTTTTTCAATTTTGAACTCATAAAATTTATATGAAAAAAAAAGAATAAAATAAAATAAACTAAGTGGCAGGCCAACATTTATCTGCATGTGTACTCTACATGTAAGGGGTTGCGTATGAGTAACGAAAAATGTGTTTGTATAAAATTATTAAGCCTTAACGAATAAGAATGAATTTTTGATAAACAAATGTTAAAAGACTTTTGATTAATAGGAACTTTTAAAATTAAAATTAAAATTAAAATTAAAATTAAAATTAAAATTAAAATTAAAATTAAAATTAAAATTAAAATTAAAATTAAAATTAAAATTAAAATTAAAATTAAAATTAAAATTAAAATTAAAATTAAAATTAAAATTAAAATTAAAATTAAAATTAAAATTAAAATTAAAATTAAAATTAAAATTAAAATTAAAATTAAAATTAAAATTAAAATTAAAATTAAAATTAAAATTAAAATTAAAATTAAAATTAAAATTAAAATTAAAATTAAAATTAAAATTAAAATTAAAATTAAAATTAAAATTAAAATTAAAATTAAAATTAAAATTAAAATTAAAATTAAAATTAAAATTAAAATTAAAATTAAAATTAAAATTAAAATTAAAATTAAAATTAAAATTAAAATTAAAATTAAAATTAAAATTAAAATTAAAATTAAAATTAAAATTAAAATTAAAATTAAAATTAAAATTAAAATTAAAATTAAAATTAAAATTAAAATTAAAATTAAAATTAAAATTAAAATTAAAATTAAAATTAAAATTAAAATTAAAATTAAAATTAAAATTAAAATTAAAATTAAAATTAAAATTAAAATTAAAATTAAAATTAAAATTAAAATTAAAATTAAAATTAAAATTAAAATTAAAATTAAAATTAAAATTAAAATTAAAATTAAAATTAAAATTAAAATTAAAATTAAAATTAAAATTAAAATTAAAATTAAAATTAAAATTAAAATTAAAATTAAAATTAAAATTAAAATTAAAATTAAAATTAAAATTAAAATTAAAATTAAAATTAAAATTAAAATTAAAATTAAAATTAAAATTAAAATTAAATTAAAATTAAAATTAAAATTAAAATTAAGATTAAAATTAAAATTAAATTTGAGATATTAATTATAAATTTAATCGAGGTTCATTTATGTACAATTATAATTGAATTTAAAAAAAAATTATTTCCTCTTTGGCCAGAGTCTTCTTCCAAAGTTATATTAAATTCCCATTACTGCTGCTACAAAAAGCCTAAACGTCCATTACGTGGTCACTTTGTAGGTGCTATGTTTTCAATTTAATTAATGTCAGCACATATTCACACCGAATGACATTAATCACAGCAGAACTGCAATTTACAAAATAAACTGGATGTGGCTTCAGAAAAGCAATGTCTCACCTTATGTATTGAGCGTAGGATCAGCAAAAAATTATAGCATACATATAGGCATACTTGGCTAAACGTAAAACAATTTGCTGAATTACTTGCTTGAATGTCTCGTTCTCTAACGGAAGCCTGTTTGGTATTTGCACACATTTATTCCAACAACTACTTACTGCCACCCATTACTATTACTACATACCACTACTTCTGACTATTAACTACAATTCATAGCTATTTGCTACATCTGTTTAACATTTCAATTGTTTTTTTTTTTTTCTTTTTTGCTCTGTTCTCATTTCGTATTCTTATCCATTTATACAGGTATCAACGGGCGAAACGCAATACATCAG
>JAWMAG010000006.1:14632500-14725000 GCA_037013455.1 Ceratitis rosa
AAAGCCACAGGTCGCTGCTGGCGGTGCTGAGGCGAAATATAGAAACAAGCTAACAAACAAACAAGCAAATGAATGAAGAGCAACCAGCGTTGGTATGCTGGCAAAAAGTTTTCTGTTGAACTTTTGTATTATATATGTTATTCTGTGATTATGTATGTATGTGTATGTATGTATGTATGTTTACAAATATGCTTAAATCACTTGGGGAGCAAGCGATGAAATCTAATTTCCAACAAACAAGCACTCATACAAAGCTTTTCATTTGCACTAGTACAAGCATACATTATACAGACAAACTTACATATATGTATAAATATGTAAAAGGTGTATGTATGTGCAGTAGTGGCATTCGCCGCCAGCAAATTCCCTAAAATCTTTCTTTTTTTTTTGGAGTTTGAGTGTTAATTTACCTAGAATTGTTTGTTTGTATATATGTATGTACCTATAATTCTTTATATGAACTTCACTATTTTGCCCTCACTTCACTTTTCAACGCAGTTTTCAATTTTTTTTTTATTTTTTTTTTATTGCATCAGCATTTTAATTTCTATTCATACAAATATTTTTTTCATGATTCTTCTTCTTCTTAATAGGTGTATATTTTGCGAAGAAAAGCTAAACAAACTCCGTTACATATATTAGCCATTCTGCAACATTTTTTTGTATTTATTTTAATTTTTTTTTGCTTTTTATCCCTCAGCATTATGATGCATCATTGTACGAATGCTATAACTTTTTTCCTGTCTTTGATGTTGTTGTTTTGTTGTTGTTGTTGTTGTTGTTGTTGTTGTTGTTGTTGTTGTTGTTGTTCATATTGTTGTTGTTGTATGTTCAACGAGCACTCTCAATGCACATTCCCCTCGGCAACTGGGCAACAAAGCAGCAAAACAACTAAACGCAATACACTAACCAACTGAAGCTCAATTGTGCCTCACTCAGCTTGTTGCATGTACTACACATACACGTATGCACCAACATATCCACAAGCATACATATACTGCGGGTACTACATGGCACACTCGAGGGATCCAATCAAAACTATAATAAAAGCGAAAACAATAATATTACTAACAAACAAGGGTATGCTGAAGGCATCTATATGTGTGTATGTCTGTATGTGCGTTGTTTTGTTTGTTGTTGTCATAATAAAATGAGAGTAAATTTATAGAATCTTTGCAATTTAAACATTCAATATATCTCGATGGGAAAAATACACATAAAATACTGTCGAAAATTCTAACTCATTTTTGAGAGTATCAGAACTTTGAACTTTCCCTATCCAGTGGTGTGCCGAGAGAGTCAGAGTCAGAAAAGGCAAAAGAAATATAAAAGTTACATTAGAATATGCTGGCACAGTAGCTTTCCGGCTAGTAGTGTGTTTTAAAAGTTGCAATATTCTTCATTTTTATTTCATTCAAGTCAGAAATAAGGAAATTTTTTAAGTGTAAAAATAAAATGCTCTCACTCATCTCTAGGATTGTTTAAACAGATTTTTAAGTGAACTTTTTTAATATCTTTACATTTTCGAATTAATTTTACCAACAAACTAAGCCCGAAATCAAAAGCATCTTTTGTACATTCTTTAAGGAATGAGAAGTCTTTAATTACATACTACTCTGAATGGACGTTCACTTTAGCTCGGTCATCGGTTATCTCATGGTCTTTGATGTCGATATTTCTTGAAGGTAATGCTTTAATGTCCATTTGCATTAAACGTTTTTAGGACAAATATCTCTGCTTAAGCTCCTCGTACGTTTAGAGTCATCTAAAAGAATATGTGAACCTTTGCTAGCATTATTTTGTGCTCTTCTGAATACGTCTCAATATTTCAAGATTTAGTCGCTGCACTAAATATATATATTCTTCCAAAGCTTCCTTTATAAAGAATGCATTGATGAGGGAACACTTTTTTTGCATAAATTACAATAAAAGTAAAACTCCTGATTGCACTCGATTCCCGCTGATATAAGTTCCGCACAGAGAAGAGAGTTGAGCGCTGCAATATTTCTGATATTAGCTTAAGATAGCTAAGCAAGACATTCAAAAACGTGCTTTCCAAGTAACTGATGTCGCATGGTTATTAAATAGATTCTCTCCTTTGATGACCCATTAAACAGTTTTGTTGTTACTATACTGATACAGAACTGCTATTCATGTTGAATTTTTTATGGTCTCTTCATGTCTCTCATCTATCGCGCAATTAACTGAAAAGTCCCTTTGAACGGTCATCCAAATCGAAGTGGCACTATAATAGTTCTCTGAGTCTGTTCAAAATACAACGTACAGCCTTGGCCAAAAGTATTAGACACCCCACTTATTACTGAATTTTTTGTTTTAACAAGTCAAGTAATGTAGTTTTATTAGTAAAACAGTGAAAATATAATGAATTAGTGATAATAACATTAATATTTAGTAAGTCCACAGGTCCACCCTTCGATGTAATAACGCTAGCAATTCTCTTAGGCATGCTGCGTACAAACTTTGCACATTCGTCCGCAATTATAGTGTACCACCCGCTAATTAAGGCATTCCTTAGGGCAGTTTTTGATGCTAAACTGTGTTCCTTAATCTTGCGTTTTAAAATAGCCCACATGTGCTCAATCGGATTAAGATCTGTAGACTATGCAGACCAATCTAACAAAACAATGTTGTTATCTCTAAACCAACGCATCGTAGTCGCTGATTTGTGACAAGGATCATTCTCTTGCTAAAATTGAACCCCGTCTAAATTAGTATCGCCAACAATGCACGTTAACGAAGGCAGAAGAACAGTTTCTAATATATTTATGTACTTTTGACTGTCCATGGGACCCTCGCAAACGAACATTTCGCCAACACCAGCTGCCTCCTCCATGCTTAACAGTAGGTACCACGCAATCTGGATGATATTCTTCCCCAACCCATCGCCCCACGAACGTCACACCAGGTGTTCCAAATATTTGTAGAAAAGAAAAAATAATGTTTTCAAAAAATTTGTATTATGTCTTCAAAATTGCTCTAGGGTAAGAAACTATGGCTGTTAATACTTTAAGATGATCTTAACTAAGCTTACCTCGAAGTTTGATTCATCAGACCACAGAACATTCGACCAATCTTCTTCCGTGAAATGTTGGTATCAGCGAGCCCATTTCAAATGATTTTTCCTATTCTTTTCTGAGAGCCACGGCTTCTTTCGGGCTTTACATCCTTTTAAACCTGCTTCCAGAAGTCTTCTTCTAGCTGTTCGAACACTAACTGGTTTACTAAATTCATCCGAAAGGGCAGCTGCAAGGGCAGAAGAAGATTTTTTGCGTTCCTTGAGAGACTCGCGTATAAGTATTCAATTTTCTCGTTTACTGGTTAGACGATTTCTTCCACTTTTTGATTTATTATTGTGGGATTTCGTCTCCACAAATCGCCTGATAGTACATTGGACCGCATACCGCGAACATCACCAAATTGGCAATCTCAACCTGAGACTTACCTTCTTCACTTAGAACTTGAATTCTAACTCTATCATCGTAACAAATTTTACTTTTTTAAGGCATTTCGTTAAATATGAACTGTTTTTATTAGATTGGCAACTTTTCACTAAATGTAATTCACACTTTCACTTTCAAATTTTATATGCGAAAATATTTTATGAATATCTTAAAAATGACAATTTTGAGGTTTAGCTTACCCAGAGTGCTATGACTTTTAATATTACACAATTTATTCGTTTAATCAACAGTTAAATACCCATGTAAGACATTTTCAAAACGAAGTGGAAACTTTGATAGCCACATTTGAGAATACTTGTATTTTAAGGGAATGCCTAATACTTTTGTCCAAGGCTGTATATTTTATTGCCCCTTTTGTTGTAATATTTGTACATTGTAGTTATCTAATGACAGCTTGGTTGTCACAATATATTGTATTTGATTGCCGTATGACCGTAAAATTTAGTATCTTCCAATATTGCAAAAACCTTCAGATTGAGAGGTGCTGTTGGTGGGTTAAGAATCGGTGACTGGACTCAACAGCTTACTATATTATCGAAGAGCCTCTGTAATTTCCCAACCGCTCTCATCTTTAATTCTTATGGAAAGGAGTTAAAAAACTCAAAAACCTTTTTGGCAAAAAAAAGAAATATATTTATAAGCGTTTCTATATACAAGTGTTGAGACCCGGGAGCCTTTGGTTTGAGTCTTAGCAGCTTTAGAGCTTTTACTCAGTGTATTCAGCACTGGGTAGGGCAAATGTCTGATATAAAAAAATAAATCCAGTAGCACTCCTGTATACCTTATTGATCTGGTCCTAAGAAAACAAGATAGTAGTTTAACAAATGTAACCATAATTTAGTCCGAAATATTCCCTTCACCAGCAGCGCCTTGTTCTCTTATTAAAATCGAACGAGATGTTTTACATTTTAAGTAGTTTTAATTGCGACAATTTTGAAGTTTTTCATTTTTTCCTTGTTTATTTTTTTTTTTTTTTTTTTTTTTGCCACCGACACAACTCAATTTCGATCAGCCAGCCTTGTCTTCTTTCTTTTGACGTCTTTCGCCATTGTTTATCCACCCATTGTATTAACTTGTAATCTCTCTTGGACATTCTTTAATTTTATCATTGTCTTTTGCGCTTTTTGCAACATCTTTTTAGCGCTTATTCTTTTTTATATCCCTGCATCTCTTTTACTTATTTCACAACATCATCTTATTGAACTCACTTCTCTTCTCTTCTTTTCTTACATTTTTACACAGTGACATTGTCATCCGGCTCCAGTCTGAGTAATTTCTTCGAATACTTTTCCTCGGCCAGCTCCTCAGCCGCATCGGCGAATATATTAAAGACGACAACGTCGACGAGAAGGACAACGAGCACCACCTTCATAGCGCACACTCCATTGAAATTGACAATATTGGCAGCTGCTGTATGGCGTACACAGGCGCTATTCCTTGATGTGGCAGTTGGTGTTGTTGATGGTGTTTACAACGCATTAAGGCTGAAGCAAGCCATCATGCGCAACAATAACAACAACAACAACAACAATGGTAGATAGTTCAATCGCTTGAAATCGAACGTATTAATGCAGTGGTGTTCATGGTGATGAGGATGAGTGCAGTGAATATGTTGGTGGAGGTGGAGTGCGCGGCAACTACTGTAGATCAGCATGAAGAGGTGGCAGAAACTAGGCAGAAGTGTGAATGGCGGTTTATTGCTGGCTGCAGGAACTTATAGTGCAATCAAGCAGCTGAGCCAGAAGAAATATATAATATATAAATACGTGTACATCCAAAGAGAAGAAAAGAGAGCATAATTATAGGCGAAGCAACAAAAGATTTTAATTGCGAAGGCGAATGCAAGCTCAGCAGGGAAAGCATGAAATGAAAGAAAACAGTGAAAATACGATATTTTATGTCAGTTTATTTAAGTAATGAGAAATACATGCACACACATACACATTAACATACACGCACACGAATATACATAAATATATACTATTACATAGTATCTACTCGTACATGTTAATTAAGTTAATTAGGTAGAGCTTAAGAATTGAACTGCTTGCTCCGGCTGGCAAAGTAATTGAAAATGTGCATAAAATAAATAAAAACAATATTGTTTTTTTTTTTAATTTTTCCATTGTTTGTGTAAACAGATTATTTCAGTATATATTTACAATTATTGATATATGTATGTATGTAATATTTGCGTGTTTGTAATTGAATATTGTTAAAACTCTGTGCGCGCTGTAAAATTAAAATGTTAATTATGCGTAAGTAAGAAAAAATTAAGGCAAAAATACGAGTAAAGCGTAAAAAAAAAATAAGTAAAAATGAATATAACAAATAGAAGTAAACAAGAAAAAATATTGAGAGCATAAAATAATGTAAGTTTATTAATTAAACAAACAATTAGTTAAAAACGTAATGGAAAAATGAGAAAATAAAATAAACAAAAAAAATATGTATTTACAATAAATAAAGAAAACCAAATAATAACTAAAAAAATATAAACAAAAAAAACTATTCAATAAAAAAAACAAATGCAAACAAGAACCAAAAAAATTTATTTAGGTGTTAATTATTGTGGCATAATTGATAATATAAATAAATATTTGTAAATACTAAATGCACACGCAAACTAATAATTTAGCGAGTAAATATAGTTAAAGCAAATAGTAGAAAACAAAAAAAAAAAGAAAGGAACACGCACACTCACACACACACACGCATGTAAATAAATGACACTTAGAAAAGATAATTTTATTGTGTTGAGACAAATTCATTTTCTCGCACTCAAAAAAAAAATTAAAACAAAAAAAAAAGATTTTTATAAAAAGACCTCAATTCCAAAGCAAAAGTTTAATTAATTACAAAACAACTATTTTGTATTAATAATTTTTATTTTTAATATTTAGAAATAAAGGAAAACATATTTTACAATAACAAAAAATAATCTTATTTAAGCAGATGATACTCAAAATAAATTAATAAGCATACATATATTTAATAGTATGAGTTAATTAGAATTTAAACGCTTATTCTTTATTATTATCATTAGAAAAGGAAGGAAAATAATTTATAAAAGAATTTAGCTTTTAGATGCAAAACTAATTTGTTTAAAAAATTTATTTTATATTAAAATTTAAAACCAAATTTATAAAATTTCAATATTATACACATTTGATAGTATGTAGAGGGTTACTCGTTTCGTGGTTTCAAAAGTGGTATTTGAGCTAACTATCCAACACGCTTTGTTTTATCATACGATTTGACATGATTGAACCCTTTTTATGGGGTTACGCGAAAGACCTTTTTTTTAAGCGGTTAAACTTTACAATTTAACTTGAAACCAAACATTATGATCAAGTTGTTGCTGAAATACCGCCCAATAGGTGCCAACATCTGGGCGAAAACTACCTCAAGCGGCTCGAAGCTTGCAGGAAATCATTTGAATGATGTAGTCTTCCACATACACGGTGTGTCCCAAAAATAATCGAACTTTTTGGATATAAAATAGTAAAATACACATTATATTATCTTTGAAAGTTATTATTTATTCAAAATAGGTTCCATTTGACTCAACACAACGTTTGGAACGATCAACCAGCGCATGCATAGATTTTTTTATGTCATTTATAGAAATGTTCTTCAGTACCTCGGTTACGGCTGCTTCATTTTTTTCAATTTTTTTTTTTAATTTTTTAAACTTCAATTTCAAGTTTGACACAAAATTTTATATTTGCTCTTTTTTTTTTTGGAACCATTAGCACACTTTTGGTTTTATTTAAATGGCTGTCACTTTTACATCTGTCATCCGACTTACATGAAGTCAGGTGCGTTTGAAAGAGGATGAATGTATCTTTTTAATGTTGCAAAATTTCAATAGATGGCGCTGTATGTTGCATGATTTAAATACAAAGTTCGGTTATTTTTGGGACACACCGTGTATGTATGTACCACAAAATGGATAACCCTATACAATACAATACATTAGAGAATGCCTAAGAATTACCACAACAAAATGAATTAAAACTTATATACTTCTTTAATATACATATGTATGTAGGTACATGTGAAAATTCCAAATTGTTTGGCATTAATTTAATTTACTTTCTTAAAATTAAAATTAAATTAAATATGAAATTTTTTATTTTTTTTTTTTTGAATTTTTTATACTTTAACATTTTTGCATAGGATCTTTTTATGAGAGAGAATTAAATAAGAAACTTTAGTACCAAATGAAAATTATATAAAATATTTTATCCTTTTTTTTAATTAATTAATAACTTATTTTTATATGCAAACCAAATATGTTTCAACCAAAAATACACCGAATATAAAAATTTTATTAAGCTTTATATAAAACCCTTATGAAAAATATATTTTTATATTGTTTCCGATTTTTATTTCTATTTCTTCTGCTTTTACTCTAAATGTGCATATGTATGTATTTTTTATGACTGATTTCACGGTTAAAATTATTATTATTTCATTAGTTTAGGTATTATTACTAAGTTAACGAAAGAGAGAATTCTTCTGCTAAAGAAAAACCAAAAAAATTAATCAAAAGTGCATCCATAAAAATAATTATAATAAATAATAAATTAGACACATTACATAGGTATGTATGTAAGCAAACTGAGAACAAAAACTACATATACATATATATATACATATATAAGTCTAATAAATGTAACAAATTAAATGTTATTAAAGTATAAATGAAATAAATACAATAAAATCGCTTTATGGCAACTTTAAACACACAAATATAAACATTTTTTTTCTTTCCTAGAATAACGGTATTTATGCGTTAAAAAAAGAAGAAAAAATACAGAAATGTTTGTACACAAAATTTCAAGTTCATTACTCTTGTCATTAAGGGCCAACTTTAATTAGTATTTTTGCAGTGACTTTTATTAGAATTTTATTATATTATTACTGTTGAGGTTTATGGAACCTTGGTAAATTAATCAAAAATAAATTCCATATAGATGAAGGTGGATTTTATAATAAAAGAGATCTCTCTTTTAATTTCGACAAAGTACATATTTCTGAGGGGCTGTTGAATTCTTATGAAAAGTTATTTATTTCTTGTATCAAAAGTAGATATAATATTTGAATATTCAAAATTATTTCATTGCAAATAATTCAAGTTTTCATTTTTATATATAGATAAAGCTATTAAAATGCAGCAGGATATGGCAACTCCTCCCTGTGTATTTCTGACATGAAATTAAAGCGGTTCCAAGACCATTTCCCCAAGGAAAATGTCATACTTATGTTAATCTAGATATACCAAGAGTAGTCAGGTTCTTTCTATCTTACCTTTATTACGGACTGAAGGTCTTCCCTTGCTTCCACCGGCGGTTAGCGCAACGAAATCTCTCAAAGTTGGAGTGTACCTATGCGCAGAGGACCGTAAATCTCACGCAAAAAGCTTTCTTTCGAAACCCCCGCACCTTTATAGCAGGCTGGAAATGATGAGCGACTTGTAGAGTTTGGTTTTTGTTCATCGAAAGATGACTTTATTTTTTAATTGCCCACTCAGTCGAGTGATTCTGCAATAAATTTTAAGGCTAACAGTGTGGTTTATAAATAATCTACGACCTTAAAGTTGTTACTGCCAACAGTGATCGTGGGAGTCAAGACGAGAATTCGATGATTGTTTACTTAATGACAGGAGATAATCTGTATTGTTCACGTTCACTATTCATACGCTTCGCTTATTTATAAAGTCTTGATATAACAGAACACACTGCGTGATTGTTGACGTTAATTTGATATCGAACGGCTCGGAGGGATCTTTCCCTGGCGTAGATCGTATTTTCAAGGGTGTTTTCCAAAAATTGCCGATTGGTGAATATCTGGTCAATTGCAGATTTACCAAGCCCAATCAATCTGTTGACGCTGGGCTTTGGTCTTTGACACAATCTAAGCATATTGTATCAGTTCCTTAAAAATGCAGTAGCTTATTCCTACTTAGTCCATTACCAGTGAAGATAAGCCTAACTTCTTGAGTTATAAGTATAAGTATAGTAACATATACATATTTTGCACTTCAACAAGTTTTTTAAAAAAATATGCATATCCGAAGAAGCCCAAATGGACTGGGAGGCGGAAGCGGATGTGCACCCGAAGAATCTCGACATCTCCCTCTCTCTCTCTCTCTCTCTCTATGTCAAACAAAAGTTTATCCGCTTAAAAAAAAAGGTATTTCGCGTAGCCCCAAAAACGAAAAGGTTCAACGTTGTCAAATCGCACGATCTCGTTGGCCAATTGACATCGCCAAGACAAAAGATTACGCGATAAAGTCAAATTTTTTCGAAACCAAATATTGTCTAAGTCCTACTCTTCAATTGTAGGCCCAAAAAAGACCACAGCGCTCCGCATTGGCAGTGAGAGTTTCGCATTTGTCAATTTCAAAGACCTAAGATCCAATCACACCTCTCCTAATGACCTCTCTCCAGTAATTTTGTGGAGTGCCCTGAATGATAAATATGCCTCGTCGATGCAAACAATTTTTTTCGAGAAATTGTCGTACAGTGCTCGTTGTCCAATCAACGTAAGTACCGCATTGTGAATGGTTAAGTGTGAGTGAAGTTAAAATGCAAATTCTGTAATTTTTAAACCATGAAATTGGTAACCCATTATATTAAAAATTGCTTAAAAATGCATAAAATTCACATTGTCAATCAGTAAGTAGTTTGACTTGAAAAAAAAATGAAAATAATTTTTTTTGTAAACCAAAAATATTTGATGTGAAAGTCAAAGGTAATTTTTGCAATTTTTATATAAAAATTTAAAAAAAAACATAATAAAAAATCAGTAAAGTAATGGAATAATATTAATTGAGTAAATATTTTGTATAATTATATTCAACATAATTTGAAGGGCAAAAAATTCATTAGTGTAAACTACTACTATGCATACACGTACATATATGCATAAACAATTAAGTACATATGTTAACGCACACATTTTACATAGATGTATAGATGCATGTATATTTGATGTATGTAAGCAAGCAACTGTTTACGTTCAAAAAGGTAATAATGCAGAAAAAAAATTAAAATAAAAAATACCAGATAAATTACACTTGCATACTTTCAGGCATATGTATATATAAGAATGTGTATATATATATAAAAAAAGCAAATGTTGTTAATTAAATTTGTTTGTACAAATGTTTGTTATGAAGACAACTACAAAATGTCTGGCATACTTATAAACTGTAAAGGGTATAAATATAAATTCAAATGTATGTAAGTATGTATATATATATGTTTATATATACATGTAATGAATATAAAGTAATAATGCAAGTAATTAAATCGCAATGAAAGAATACAAATTACAGCAGCGCAATAGCACAAATAAAGCAAATAAACAAATAGACATACATATATGTATGTACATACTATGGTGGATGATACACACTCAAACACACTTCCATATGCAAAAGCCAATTATATATACATACCTATATACTACTATGTATTTATAGGATATGTGTAAGGAATAATCGAATATATTTAATAAATATGCAGCAATTAAAATACATACATACATACATATGTATGGTACATACATATATTACATGTGTTTGAATGTAAAGAGAAAAAATTATATGGAAAATAAAAAAAATGATTGAAAGTGCAAAAAATTATAAATAAATAATGATGCATAAATAAAATGCAAAAAAAAAATTATTCCACGTTTTTAATTGTATGCTTTTAATTGTACAAAAACAAAAAGGATCAAACAAAAAAATGCAAATGTAAAGAGCACTTGTCACAGCATTGGAATGCTTTGTCTCTTCAACGTTCTGTGCGCTCATCATTGGCAATGTCATTGTCAAATATTTTGATTGCGCAATTGACTGGTGATAGAGCAAGTGTGGAAAAAAATTAACAATTTTAAACTCTAAAATATATACTTACATATATACACATATAAGTAAGTATTTCAATTTAAGCATATTTACGTGTTAATAACTACTGTTATTACATTATTATTGTATTACAGCCATTACTATGAATAATAGATGTGTTGGTTTTGTTGTTGTTGTTGCTGTAGTTGTTGTTGTTGTTGTTGTTGTTGTAGTTGTTGTTGTTGTTGTTGTTGTTGTTGTTGTTGTTGTTATTGTTGTTATTGATGTCATCATCGTCGTCGTTGTTGTTGTTGTTGTTGTTGTTGTTGTTGTTGTTGTTGTTGTTGTTGTTGTTGTTGTTGTTGCTGTTGCTGTTGGCATCGGAGACAGCATCAACTATTGTTGTGTATTGCTTTTGCATGATTTAACAATTAACACTTGCATACGCACACACACACTTGAATATGCATTCACGCTCATAAAAATGCTTGCAAATGCATTTTTTATGTTTTCATTTTTTTTCATTTCTTTTTTGTCTGTTAATAATTTTAATTAATTATATATTTAATCGCATTTATTTATTTGATTCATTGCATATTGCGCGTAAAGATTACATTTTTGCCACAGTTCATTAAGTGATGTGTGCGCACATTTCCTGCATGCAAATCAGTAAACAATTGATTTAATTATCGGAAATTTTAAAAAATAAATAAAATTTTAAATTTTATAATAAATTTTTGGAAACATTACTAAATTGTGGATAAAATAAATTTAGGATTTAAAAATTGAAATTTTTTTGACGTCCTTATGAGGAAATAAAATATTAGAAAAAAAATGTATTTTAGAATATCTTAATTAAATAATTAAATAATTAAATAATTAAAAACGTTGATTATCACAAATTAAAATATTTTAAGTAATGCTGCAACTGCCCATGTTACATAAAAAAGCGCAAACTTGGTGCCCGATTTGTGGTGGAAGAGAGACTCCGTCGCCGAGTATTGGCATTTACCCCGGTGGATGAACGTCTCACCATAATCCGCCTTCAAACCGAAATTTTTGCACCCACGCCCCGACAAAAGAGAAAGACGGATTGGCCAAAGATGCCTTTTGCGCTTAAAGCATACTTATGAGCGCTGCCGTCGACACGATGTGAAAATCGTGCTTGGCGATTTTAATGCCAACGCCCATCAACAATCACAGGGAAAGTTCGACGTCGAAAGTAATTATATGACCAATAATTTAGCTTAGTTTTAAGGAAAAAGGCTTGCAATTATATATATATATAAAAATGACTTCGTATAAGTGACCACCGTGGCTAAATTGAGTTAATCCCAACCGAGTGGTCCAATTTTTGACCATTTTTAGCAGAACCATAAAAAAATAGTCCAATGGGGCTAAATCACACGATCTTGGAGGAGGTCATATCACAGGCCCAAGACGCGAGATAATGCGCTCACAAAAAGTATCCCACAATAAATTCATTGCTTCTTTGGCTGTATAGCATGTAGCGCCGTGTTGTTGCAAACAAAGGTCGACTATATCAACGTTCTTCAATTCAGATACGAACATATCGGATATTCATCATGACTCTATAATATTACCCATTAGCTGTAACATTGAGAAGGAATATGGACCAGTGATACTCTCTGCCCATAGAGACGTTACATTCTCAGAAATACCCTGAATCCCATTTTCTTTTTACTAAGCTACTAATACTATGCTAAAATAGTATGTGAAAAATTGATAAAAGATAATTTCACTAATTTTAAAAATTTTTTAAGAAAAATAAAACGAAATTAACAAATCGTTAAAAAAATTCAGGTTAGTATTTAGGTAAGATTAACTCAAATAAACTTAGACTATAGGATATGCACTGTTTTTACAGAGAATTCAACAGAAATCATCAGTCTTACTTTTTACAGTGTGGTGTCAATAGGCATTAGGATGAATAATTTTTCGAGTGCTGCCGTCGGAGTAATCTTGTGCAGCGAGACGATGTGTTTTTTGTTTAATGAAAAATATAAAATAATGATAATTTTTAATAATTGAGTGAAATGATGAGAAATTGTAAGCTCGTTAAGATCTTAATTTAAATAGTTCGAAGGAGCAGTAGAATTTCTTTCAAAAATTTTGAAATAATTTTGAAATTTAATTTAATTTTTATAAGAAAATTAAAAGATGCAAAAATGTATGTTTTTAATGTAGATTAAGAGAAGCTAATTAATAATAAACTTTGTTTTTAAATTTTTTTACACTTTAATTTTTTTTCGACACAAAAATTTCACAAAACTCAAGTTTATTAACGCTTTTATACACTGATTTCTTGCAAGAACAACGAAAAGTGAAAATGCAACTTTATTTCAACATAAAATTTAATTTTGTGATATACGGAAACCATGTACTTATATGAATTAAATAAATTTATATAATTATTCCTTTAAAGAATTGTTATTATTTATCTACATTTAAAACTTAAGTTTTTATTCGGTAAAAATTAAAATAAAGAAGAATGTGAAAGATCATTATTAACTGAAAATTTGAAGAAACCCATTTGTTAAATATTGCATAACTTTAGGCGCACTACGATGGGTCGTAAGTATTGACAATAATACAGGGTGTTGCAGAAGTTTAATTTACTAAAAAAACGTATTAAAAAAAGTCCGCATACCAAAAATTTGAGGAGGAGGTTCAGCGGTTACAAAACGCCAACTATATATACGAGTACATACTAATAAATCAAGATCTCCATCATAATATTTATATTTTGGACTTCACCCAGCTTTTGGAAACTTATTTATTATTTTTATTTTAAAACCTTTCAAATGTTTTCTTTGTAAAAAAATATTCTTGAGCAAGTCAATATAAAAATAATATCGTGCATGAGAATATATTTCTGCTTGTATTATATAATAAATAAATATATGGTATTCATGTTTTTATTGAGTAAATAGATATACAGGCGTGCGTACATATATAGTACTGGCAGGTACTTGAGTTATTTAATTATTTTTTTCTTAATAAATACCCCATTTGTAGACTAGCTAAATATGTAATTTAACTTCATTTAATACTGTTTTCCGAGATTTAGAGAAATTTTCCAAAAAGTATTAAGTCAACTGGTATGAACTCAGCCATTTCAATTAATACTCTTAAGAGCACAATTATGCAACGTATAATTTTAGCTTTGAAATTTTTTGCCAAAAGGGATTAAATAAATAAGTAACTTTAATTAAAACGATTTAAATTTTAGTTACACTTGGGTAAAATTCATATACCATTTAAAATTCATATGTGTGTGTAAGCATTCTGTAATTTGAATTATGTAATTATAATCTTATTTGCGAGTACTCTTATTTGAAAAGAAAAAAAATAGAATGGATTATTTTGAAAGGCAAATGAAAATAATATTTCGATAGGGTTTTTTTATTATCATCAATACTATTATTTTTTCTGTGTATTTTCATAAATTAACTAGTTAAGGGGTAATATACAGTTGCGATTTTCAAAAAATCGATTTTTTTTATTTTATTTTCTGTATCTATATATATTTCAAAATATACGCAAGAAATTTCAAATCGATCCGGCATATAACTTTAAACGCGTTTTTCTCAGAACAGCTAAACCGATTTGTCTAAAATTTTAACACGAGCTTCTTGAATATATTTTTCAGTTATAAAACTAAGGTTTTATTTTTCCGATAAATACTTTTTTTATATAAACGATTTAAAATCGAAATTTCGCTGAAAAATCGACTTTTTTCTTTGGGAAGGCGCCATTTTAACAAAAAATTTTTTTTTTCTTATTTCTTCGTGATTAATCACCAGATTTAACATTACTTTAATGAAATCTGTTTGGTTTCTTTAATTTCAGATGATCCAGTTCAGAGATAGAGTGGTCACCGCAAGACGTCTTTTTTCAGAGGACCTCCTGGAGATCAGCTGTAGCTCTTCTCTTGAGAAATATTTTTACTAGTTATAAGGATTAAAATATTGTTGAATAATACCATAATAAGTATGTAAACTTTTTGAATCAATAAATTCTAAAGATTTCTCAAAAAAAAATCTTAAAAATTCGCTTTCTTTAGGCCCATTAACTGTGTATAACCCCTTAAGTAAATCTATTAAATTAAATTATCAGTTCTCGAAGGTTCTATTTATTTAACTTTAATGCCTTCATCTGGTTATATATTTTCGCTGGTCTATTGGGTATTTGGGACCCTGAGAATCCAAACAATTTGAATGTCTGCAACGCTCTTTGGTCCGGAAGTGTGATTGGACCTTACTTCTTTAGAAAGACAACGGCGAGACGGTCACTGTTAATTCGGAGCATTGAATTTATAATTGAATTTATTTTGCCTGAAGAACACATCTTGGACAATAAATAAAGGCTCCTCGTAAAAAAACCATCAGCCGTTCGGTGGCGGCTTAGCATAAACTATAGGTCCCTCCATTTGTTGGAAAACCATCAAACGCAAACCACAAATTGAAGGAGGAGCTCGGCCGAAAATCGCTACAGTAGTTACAAAACGCCACTGGCATTTCGATATCATGAGGAAAGGACGAATAGTGATTTCAACACCTATACAAATAGGGAAATTATTTCAAAACATCTAGACAGCATTTATATAACAGATCTGTATAATTGTTCTTATTTAAAAACTTGTTGCTTCCAGACTTGCTTCATTTCCTAGCTCTCCACTTATGAGCGCACAGTCTTTAATGCCTCTAGCTTATTTAATCAATTTGTATTTCTTTGCTATGAAACTAATGGTTCTTTTTAATCTTTTTTAATAAAATATTTATTAAATATCCTTTACCTAGTCACCCATTCACTAATGCAGGCAGGTAAGGCATATTGATTTTCTCACATACACATATACACTTAGTTGAAACTATTTACATTCTTCGGCAAATGTTCAGTTAAAAGTCTAAAATATATCTTCAGAGACATTAAATTTGGTCACAGTCTCTGCCGAACTGCACAAATATATGTAAGTGTGTATATTGCATATTTGCAAACCTTACTGACCATGCAGGGAAAAAGTGCCATTTATTTGCTTGAATTTCCTTTAAATGTTCAAAAATTGTACATTAATGTATCTGCATAAATCAGTAGCTGGCAGCTTATACATTTATTTCATTATTTTTTTTTTGCCATTTGAGACTTGCAATATTGTATATATATACTTATATAGTAGATATATAACCTGTATGTATAAAAAGAAATTGAATATGTACTTGCTTGCCAAAGAAATAGTTGAGAAAATACCCAAAAAAAAAAACCAAAACAAACAAAAAAGAAGAGCTGTCTTCGGCCATACCAAATTTTATAAATTTCTTGATCAGATCAAATTAATTTTATTGGATTTTAGGAATAAATTTTTATTCTCATATGGGAAAAATAGTTTCTATATAGCAGCTGTAATATAAAGTCCTCTGATTTAGATGATTTCGGACTCAAGACTGATTTTTTAAGAGATATATCTTTCAAAAAGAAATAAATCGAATTTTGACCAAGAATATAGATTTATTTCAAAGATAAATGTTTACTATTATAATTTTAAAAAAATTTCGTTCAGCTGACTCAAATATATTCCAGCCGCGAGGTCCCTTTTTCGACCACTTTTTGCAGAATTTGTGGCCGTATGTAGGCAATAACTCACCGAATATTCTACTTCCAGACGTTAATCGTCTTGGACTTATCTGCGTAGACCAGTGATTTCACATAACCCTAAAAAAAAATAATAATGTGATGTTAAATCGCACGATCTTCGATATCACAACACGTGCCCAAGACGCGAGATAATACTAAAAATTTCCTCAAATTTCGTTCACCTCAGCATCCTCTAATTTCTAATTCTGTGTACCAGCCTACAAACAGGCAAACAGACGTTTAGACGGACATGGCTAAATCAACTCAGCACGTCATGCTGATCATATTGCTATAAACTATGCTGAGTCTAACTCTTCTCCTGCAAGTTCTTACATACTTCGGACCAAAGTTTTTATACCATTTAATGTGCATGAAAGGTATAAAAATGAAGACGAAAAAACCGGAGCCGCAAGACGAACAATAAAACTCCCAACACCATTATCCAAAGCACCAAAGGAGCTACAGCGCTTGGCAAAGGAAATCGCCTGAATGACCAGTGGTCAGCCGTAGCCAAGGCAGCAGACAAGAATGAATGAATGAATGAATGAATGAATAAAAGACTCGAAAGACGGCGTTACTGATATTGGCTCTTGGCCAACGCCAAGGAAAAGTTATACACTAATACATATACAAATATATACTCACATGTATACGAATGTAAAGTAGAAATAAAAGTTTCTTCTATTACTTAAAAAGATATATTTAAAAAAAAAAAAATTGCAACAAATAAAACGTGGCAAAGACGAAGACCAAGCTGAAAGCGGCCAATGCATTTAAGGCAGTGAATTTGGTTATTGCTAATACTCACTGAAGAAAAGGCAAGCAAGAAAAACTACAACTCACTTTACTTTTTATACATACGTATGTACCATATAACTGACTAGCTATAAGAGTTTGTGTATGTGTGTGTGTGTGTAAGAATTTTGTACGCTTTGCGGTTTACATGTGTTCTAACACGCACACACTTACCTACCTACCTACCTACAAGCACACATGCATATTTCAATTGAGGCTGCCAGCTGCCGCTGCTTGGTTGCCTACAATGGGCTCAGGAAGTGCCTGCCGTTAAGGAAGTCACTTGTATGGCCGGCCATTGAGTGTGTGGCTGCCTTAGAGATACTTGTAAAATATTGTAAATATATATATATGCATGCATGTGCTCATGTGTGTGTGTGTGTGTGTGTAGTGAAATACGAGAAATGCTTGCATATCTACAATTGGAAATGAATTGTGCGTTTGTGAATATGCAATAAAATGTTGCAACTGCCAGCAATAAGACGAGTGAATTTATTGCAAATAAATATTTGGAACTTGTGCTAGGCAATGGAGAGAATATTGAAAGCAATTTTGAAATTTTCCAATTTTGGGCAAATTTAAAGGATAAGGCGATATGTAACTTGAATTTTCAGAGGAAAACAGAATACTTTCAGTACTAAAAAATGCAGTTGGACAGACCAAACAGCCAAGAAGTCAGCTAAGAAGAGAGGACTAAATAAATAGATTTTTCTTAATCGAAAATAACCGCTCGTGTGTAACCACATCCTGATGTAGTTCTCAGAGAGAAGTTCGGAGTTTTTAGAGGACTACATCGGGTGAGGTCGATAACCGATGAGGCGGCCCTGAATGAAAAGTTTTGCGAACGCTTTATGGTCCTTTACACTTTGACTATGACGAATACCTGCAAACGACGGAACGATGAGCTGCACGAGTAATATGGTGGACTTGATATATTTCAGGAAATGAATACGCTGGCTAGATCGTGTTGTTCTAATGAATGCAAGTGCATCAGCTTTGAAGGTGCTCAATGCAATACCTGCTGGTAGAAGCACTCACTCCGTTGGAAGGATCAGGTAGGGAGGGAGAGATAGAGAATAAAAACAATACATCCATCTTTTTCTGAAGATCGCTGCAAAAATTTCAAGAACCATGTTTTAATGGTATGTACTTGGTTTGTTGTGTATTTGTGATGGGAAAGAGACTAAGGCATCTAGTATTAGCGGGGAGTATGCCGAACGAACGCCTTGCTATAATCTATATCGAAGCGGAGTTATTCAACTTACTTGACCGAATGGATGAGACGGACGATGTGAACAATGATGTTTTCTTAGGGCGCCTAGAAAGAACCTCCTGACTGCTGTCGCCGCTAGGTTGTAAAAATATAACTTGGTGATTTTAACGATTGGATGGGTAACAACAACAACAGTTAGAAGACTCAACCTCTGAACGAAAAATCCCCAAATGGCTTTAGGCTGATCGATATCCTCTGGAGTCTGAACCATACTAGACTTCAACACGAGAGACCTCGCCAAGCTACTCAGCTCTTTCTGGATCAAAAAATTGTCAACCAAATCGTTCATCTTGTGATACACGGACGACATTTATCTAGTGTTCTAAATGTTCGTTGGTTCGAACCACAATCTTGTTGCTGAAAATAACGCCCATAAACAAAGGCAAGGAAGGTCCATCCTCGAAATGTTGGAATCACAACAGCCAGCTACTCGACTTGCAATACTACTCTCTCAGAGCACTCATTAACAGCTGGGCTGGTATAATGAGCATCCCCACAGCTTAGTGTGGCAGAGACATGGGTAGTTGAGGAGAGACATTTACAGACAAGAACAACAGAGAATAGTTTTATGAGCTGACCAACAGCGACAATCTAAGCAAAACGTAATATCGGGTTTCATCAAACAGTCTTGGCTACTTGGCGTCACTGTTCACGTTCAAAAGTTTGAAGTCCTAGATAATTTCGTCTCCCTGAGAACCAGTAGAAACATTACCAACAAATGACAACAAGGCAATCCACATCCAACTGAGATTAGTTCGGACAGGGCAATTGGAAAGTAAAGACCTCTCTAGACTAAGACTCGCTCGGTATTCCAGTTCTGCTTTGTGATAAAGAAGTGAAAACTTAGACAACATTTGATGAACCGACATTAAGATTTATTGAAAGGAATATTTTTCCGAAGATTGACCATAAATCTGCTTATACGGTAAATATCTTGGATGGAATGACAAACTGTGGGACCAGAAAGTTTCCAGATATTGTTTTTCGATATTCGCGGTTTGGTTCATCAAGAACTCGTTCTAACGGAACAGACGGTCAATAAAGAGTATAATTTGAGCGTTTTGAGGTGTTTGCGCGAAAACATCCGTAAACTGCCGGAGTTGTGGACCAACAATTTCCGGAAACTTTCTTGACGATAATGCGCCATCGCACCGAACTGTATTTGTGAACGATTTAAAGACTAAAAACTCATACAATACTATCCATCAACCACCGTGTTCACTGGATTTGGCCCCATATGACTTTTTTTGTTTCCAAAACTCACCCCACGGAACCCGTTTCGACTCGATTGAGGCCGTAAAAGAAAATTCGCAGAGGCAACTGAGATCGATTGATTTCAACACCTGCTGCAAACAAACTGGTTGACAGATCGCGCTCAGTTTTTGCATGGTATTTAAGGACAGTGCTATCAACCTAACAAAAAAACGGCTAAAAAATATTCAAGACGGGTAGTTTAATTGACAATTTCCGTATTTTCTGGGCTTAATATATAGGTATATACGAATACCGTAGAACTGTAAATTACGATTCAGTTGATTCGCTGGCTAGGGTACTATCGTTTGGCATTCGGACTTACGAATACACCCCAGATTTGACAGTTTTCAGTGTCCACTGATGGAAGCATTATCGATCAAAAATAAAAAAAAAAATACATTTTCACTTTAATGTGGAGAGGCATTAATCGAAATAAGAATGAAAATTTTATTTAAATATTTTTTCCACATTTTTCGTCCTTGACATCCCTAAAAATTCTATAATATTTATCGACTATACATTAGGTCAAGATTTTTATATAAGAGACGGCGTTATTTTCCATAGTACTAGTGTTACGTGCCGCCAAAGCGGCTGAAAAAATTAATTTAGCTTATGGGCCCGATATTGTAAACGAACGTGTAGCACAAAAGTGGTTTGCTAGGTTCCGTTCCGGTAATTTCGATGTCAAAGATGCACCACGCGTCGGGAGGCCTGTTGTCGAAATTCGCAAAAATCATGGAAATAGCGGAAACACGTGAGCACTTATTTAATTTCTGAGGAACTAAAGATAAGCCAGAAAACCGTTTGGAACCATTTGCATAACCTTGGATTCAAAAAGAAGCTCGATGTTTGGGTGCCCCACGAACTAACGCAAAAAAACATGATGGACCGAATTTCCATCTGCGAATCGCTACCGAATCGCAACAAAATCGACCCATTCCTGGTAACTGGCGATGAAAAGTGGATCACTTACGACAACGTCAAGCGAAATCGGTCGTGGTCGAAACGCGGTGAGCCGGCGGAAATAGTGGCCAAGCCAGGATTAACGGCCAGGAAGCTTTTGCTGTATGTTTGATGGGATTGGCAAGGAATCATCTACTACGAGCTGCTCCCCAATGGCCAAACGCTCAATTCGGCCCTCTACTGCCAACAACTGGACCGCTTGAAGGCAGCACTCATCCAGAAGAGGCCATCTTTGATCAACAGAGGCCGAATTGTATTCCATCAGGACAACGCCAGGCCACACATGTCTTTGGTGAAACGCCAGAAGCTCCAGGGGCTCGGATGGGAGGTCTTAATGCTCCCACCTTATGGTCCGGACCTGGCACCAAGTGATTACCATCTTTTCCTGTCCATGGCGAACGCGCTTAATGGTGAGAAGTAGGACTCAAGAGAGGCCTGTGAAAATTGGATCTCCGAGTTATTGGCCAATAGGGACGGAGCCTTTTACGAGAGGGGTAGAATGATGTACACAAAGTTATCATATTTTGATAAAATTAATAAAAAAGCGAACGAACTTTTTACTTTACCTAATATATAGCTATATAAATAATATATATATATATATATATATTTAAAACTTTCAAATACACATTGTTCTAATTAAAGCTAAAGCTTAAAAATTATTACATTTTAAGCTGTTAAATTTGGAAACCCACTTTGAGTACTCACTGCAACCCCTCTACGGTGTTTTTGATAACGGTAAGCACAATTATACGAAAAGCTTTGAAATAAATATTCTAAGCAAACCGCACACCGGTTGCCACTCATTACCAGTTTCTGCTGTTTATTATGTATTTGTATTTGTTGTTGTTTTTATTTTTTATTTTATTTATTTCATTTTTCAGACTGCTCCAGCGCTTAGGGTCACTAATGTGTGTATGTACATATATCTATTGTATTGCATGAAGCCAACAACAACTACAATAAATAGAGAAATATGCTTGACACACACATAGAAAAGGTGATTAAGACACATACTCGTACATATGAATATATTTATATATATAAAAATGTATATATATATATTTATATGTATGTAAATATATATTTATCTGCTTTACAGCATCATAGTTTTGCCCCAATGCACTTACATACATAACTACTGCCACTGACCATGACTTAATCCGTTGGCGTTGTCTTTGTTGAGCGTTGGCGCCACTCCCTCTGTGCATCAGTTGTGCTTGCAACAAACGGACCGCACATTTAATTTGCACAATTAAACTTGAATCGCCAGTAGCATTTTCAGCTTCATTCTCTCATCCATCCGTTCCCTCATTTATTCTTTCATTCATACGTAGTATAGTAGTTCGTTGGTACGCTTTTGATGCAAAGCTTTGTCGTCGAAGAACCCTCAACCGAAACTTTCTCTCATCCGCACACGTTTTCACCTTTTGAGCTGCGCTTGTGTTTAGCTTTCAACATCCTTCGCATCCATCGTTAGTGTGTAACATTTTTTATATCTATTTTTTTTACTTTTTTGTTTTTTTTTTTTTTTTAAACTGGCCAGCGTGAATATCCCACTTGAGTTTGAGCTTTTGCTTGCTACACTAGCAGTGGCTTGCATTGTTTTTTTTAGTTGTTGTTGTTATTGCAATGCTGCAAAATAGCTGATTATAAAGCTGTCTATACGTGCCAACGCATCATTATGGACCGTTGTTTTTCGCCCTCACGCCACCAGGCACTTAGTTTCTGATTTTCTCTTTTCGCCTCTTGCTCACTCTCTCTATCTCTCTCTCTCTCTCTCTCTATATGCTCATCTGCTGCTATGCTTTCCAGTGTGTCTACTGTTCTACGCGGGCATCAGTGGCAACAAAAATTCCGTCCGTTTGACCAACATTTAACTTTAGTGTTGAGGTTAAAATTAGTTGGTCAGCGACGATGGTATTTTTAATTGTGCGCCTGCTTAGTGCTATTACTACATTAATTGTTGTTGTTGTTGTTGTTGTTATTGTTTTTGTTGTACATGCCACAGCAGTTAATGTGCCTGATGACTATATGCTTCGTTTTGGGTGAAGCAACCAATGATGATGATGACAATGACGAGAGGTTTGACAAAAGTGCAGTAAGTTGATCAGAAAAAAAATAAAAAAAAATTCCACTTGTGCAAGAACTGAAGCCACTCAACATTCCCAAGAGTCATCGCTTGGCGCTATGGGCTCTTGAAAAGTTCCAAGAAGATCCGACGTTCACAAGTCAAATTTTGTTTAGCGATGAACCCCGATGAGATAAAAGAGCTGCCATTTCGTCCAGAGAAAACAACCGTTTGGTGTGGTTTGTGTGCCGGTGGAATCATCGTTGCATATTTCTTGGAAAATGGTACCGGTGCGACCGTAACCGTGAATGGTGATCGTTATCGTCAGTAATCAGTAGAAAGGATCGAACGAGTAATCAAAAATTGGACTCGAGGGATGGACCATCTGAGACATAGCCGCAGCCAATACTTGAAAGAGATAATCTTCAAAAAATAAATGCCAAAGAATGTTCTTTCGAATGATAATAAACACTCTCCATCAAATTTAAATTTTCTGTGTTTTTTCTTCCAAGCAGAGATTGTGGGTATACTCAAGGTGGCAAATAGACAGCCGCTTGACAGACAGGAGGCAAATAAGGTGATTAAACGTTTCAGCACAAAATCCAAATATGTGAGAACATCCCATACGGATGTAGTAGGCAATGAAAACGCGGACAAGCTGACTCGCGCTGGCGCTTGCAGTACTGCTGTGTCTGCCGAATGCCTAGGACCTTTCGGCGCCTTCAAATTTTGTCTGAACCTGTAGATTCTTAAGGAGAACTTAAGGGGCTATATACAGTTATGATTTTCAAAAAATCGATTTTTTTATTTCATTTTCAGTGTCTACATATATTTAAAAATACACACAAGAAATTTCAAATCGATCCGGCAAATATTTTCGAAGTTACACGCACATTTGTAAAGACGTTTCGGAGCGCTTGGAAGTACATACCTATATGGTACTCGTAAGTATAACTTTAAACGTGTTTTTCTCAGAATGGTGTTTTCAGAGTCGGTGACCACTAAACGGCTGAACCGATTTGTCTAAAATTTTAACACAAGCTTCTTGAATATATTTTTCAGTGATCAATCGAAGGTTTTATTTTTCCGATAAATACTTTTTTTATATAAACGATTTAAAATCGAAATTTCGCTGAAAAATCGACTTTTTTCTTTGAGAAGGCGCCATTTTCCAAAAATTTTTTTTCTGCATATTCCTTCATAATTAATCCCTAGATTTAACATTACTTTAATGAAATCTGTTTGGTTTTTTAATTTCAGATGATCCAGTTCAGAGATAGAGTGGTCACCACAAGACGTCTTTTTTTAGAGGACCTCCTGGAGATCAGCTGTAGCGCTTCTCCAGAGAAATATGTTTACTAGTTGTAAGGATTAAAATATTGTTGAATAATACCATAATAAGTATATAAATTTTTGAATCAATAAATTCTAAAGACTTCTCAAAAAAATTTTTAAAAAATTCGCTTTTTTTGGCCCATTAACTGTATATAACCCCTTAAGGTTCTGGTGCATTTCCAGCATATAATGTAACTACTGTGAGCAGCGTTAAACTGTTACTAGCAAGAACCGAAAGAATACATAGCATTATTGTGGATATATTGACTGGATATTTAACATCTTAGATATCATCTTTAAAAAAATGGGTAGACATGGCTCGAAGAAAAAAAAAATTAAACTCTTCGATCAAATTGTTCGATAACACATTTTTGGCTTAAGCTGGAGAGCACAATACGTCTGCTCAATTGCTTAGGTATCACTCATCTCATCATCACACCTTTTCAGCCATCTAACCAACCAACCAACCAATAGATTACTTGTCGGAGAGTATTAAATTCCTTGATATTTAATTTAGGATAATTTTGAGCTTCATCTATCGATAGCTATGACCCTGTAATTCAAAATATTTACTATTTCCATGCGCTTCTATACGGCAGGTACTAGAGGTAGCGTCATCCAGCTCTATCGGAAATCTATGAGTGTTAATATTTCGGTATATCTTACACTATGATACTATTGAAGCTTGCCATACAGATTCAGGGGAAGGAAACTGTGTGAAAAAACGACCCATTGACATAGGTACTCATATCAAATGCAGTTTAAAGACCGTTTAAAACTCAGATCTATAAAAGACTTCATATTTATCACAATTTAATATCACATTTATTGACGTTTTCCTTCCAAATCCACTCAATTAAAGACTTTAAAGCCCTCAAAGTGCAGCAAATTACCCACATCACATAGATACATTACTGCAAAGCTCCATACCCGTGGCGAGTCATGAGAAGCAACAGTTGTTGGCAAGCAAGCAATGAATAACCAAACACCACACACGCACCCACAAAGGCCGCTCAGTTGCAGTAAATTCCTTTGAAATGCTTTTCAATAGACTAAAAATGAAGTGTTTGCACAAAGGAAAAAAAATCCACTCTTTTTAAATAAAAAAAAATAAATTAAAAAACTTAAGCTCAATAGAGAGCAAACATATTGCACTCAACCGTTTACAAATACACTATCGCATTCCAACTATAAGCGGTCAGTCGATACAATGTTATTAACTGGTTGCGCACACATGTGCATGTCTTCAGATAAATATGTATATGTACTATATATGCAAGTGAATTTAGGTATATATAAGCCGCTGTAAGCATGGTCATAACAAAGCAAACAATGTGTGCAAGTAATAGTTTCGCCATAGCATGCAGAGTGTACACTACGTGCATGTGTGTACGTGAGTATGTGTAGGTGTAGGTGTTAGAAAGAGTACATGAAAGCAAAAGCACCAGTGAACAGATGCACACATACTCACACCCTCACACACACACTTGAAAGTCAAAAGGCCAACATTATTCACAACACTTCGTGGCGGCGGCGGCTAACAACCAGTCAAGCAGTTTGGAGCTTAGATATCAGCGATGTGGCGCCTATTGATACCCCTAATCCATATGTATGAGTACATATGCAGTTGTTGGGCATTGTAATAGTGCAAAATTTGTGAAATTTCACATAAGAATAGAAATTATAAGAGAAGAGCGTAAGAGACTGAGAGTGTACATTGGTTGGTAAATTTTCATTGCTTGCAAATTGAAGTATTTCTCTAATTCTCAACCGGCTAATATGTAAAAAAAACCAAATTTTGAAAAAAGTAAATGTCTTTAATTGAAAAATTATTTTTTTTAACCCTCAGGAACATATTATATAATTATTATGATATATATTAAATATTATATAATTTTTTTTTTTAAATAATTTATGTAAATAATGTTTTCTCAATACAAATTTTAAAAATATGTAACTTCTGGTATGAATATATTGCAAATTATTTTTTAAATAAAACAAAATTATATTTTTTTTTTTTCTATTTGTATAATCAATCAAGTATTATGTATTCAAAAAAAATTAAAAAAATTTGAAAAAATAAATAGTATGAAAAATTTCCATTTTCCTCGCCATCAACTGTACACATATCCAATATTGGGCCTGCTTTCGTAGTTTTCTTCACCAACACACAATACGCTAAGCCAACAAAGCGTACTTTCTGCTATCTTTCCACGGGTAGCGATGATTCTCTGCCGCTAACAAAGAATACAACCATTGAAAAAGACTAAAAACTAAAAACCGTGCTTTACAACAACACTCATACGCCATGTAAGGACTCCAGTTCAGCTTGGCTAACACTTTGGCATGCTTGCTTGCTTTATGACTAGCACTTGTTGGTCAACCATGTAACGTTGACCTCAGTGGGTAAACATGAGCTCATAAATGAAGGTAAGTGAGCATAAGACATATGTACAGACACCAATATAAAATCATGAATGGACTTCCTAAATAACTGCAAGTGTGAAATATGTCGGACAGTGCAGGAAGTACTTATGTATGCATGTACACACACGATTGTTGACATATGGGTTATACGACTGCAAAAATTGAGGAAAAGTTTTTTTTTCAATAAAATGTATATGTGAGTATTTGCCACCGGTGGTGTATGTTTAGAATTCCGTGCAGTGTTACTTTATGCTTTTGCACTTAAAGGAGATACTCTAACAATTTTCTCTTTTCTTCTCTGTTGTTACCGATATTTTTATACATACCTGCAATTTTTTTTTGATCACATTTCTTTTGCTATTCCTTCTTTTGTGATTATCCTTATCCTTGTCTTCATAATTTTTCTTTGTGCCTATGCCTATGCTTATCCGTTTTTCTTTGTCCTCATCATTATTATTTTTTCTTTATCCTTATCCTTATCCTTATCCTTATCTTTATCCTTATCCTTATCCTTATCCTTATCCTTATCCTTATCCTTATCCTTATACTTATCCTCATCCTTATCCTTATCCTTATCCTTATCCTTATCCTTATCCTTATCCTTATCCTTATCCTTATCCTTATCCTTATCCTTATCCTTATCCTTATCCTTATCCTTATCCTTATCCTTATCCTTATCCTTATCCTTATCCTTATCCTTATCCTTATCCTTATCCTTATCCTTATCCTTATCCTTATCCTTATCCTTATCCTTATCCTTATCCTTATCCTTATCCTTATCCTTATCCTTATCCTTATCCTTATCCTTATCCTTATCCTTATCCTTATCCTTATCCTTATCCTTATCCTTATCCTTATCCTTATCCTTATCCTTATCCTTATCCTTATCCTTATCCTTATCCTTATCCTTATCCTTATCCTTATCCTTATCCTTATCCTTATCCTTATCCTTATCCTTATCCTTATCCTTATCCTTATCCTTATCCTTATCCTTATCCTTATCCTTATCCTTATCCTTATCCTTATCCTTATCCTTATCCTTATCCTTATCCTTATCCTTATTTTTATCCTTATCCTTATCCTAGTCATTATCTTCATCCTTCTCAGCAACCTTTTCATTATCCTTAACCTTATCCTAGTCATTATATTCATCCTTCTCTGCAACCTTTTCATTATCCTTCATCTAATAGCCATCCTTACCCTTCATTTCTTATCATATGTTTTGAAAGGAGAGCTGCACCTAAACATTTCCAAGTTTCTATTACCATAAACGAATAACAAGAACGAAAACTAGTAAAACGAAATTACCCAAAGCAAAGTTTTTTGTTTTTTTTTTATCTCTCACTCACTTCGGTCAACAAACCGGCAACAATAGTGTCAAACTAAAAAAGTTTCGCACTTTTATTTGCGCACGTACCGGCGCATGTGATTGAATTAATTTTTGATTATCGCCTAAATGTATGCAAGCTGAATAATCAAAGAGGTAAATCCATACCTATCAGCTGCATGCATGTAGCCTCCCAAAAGTTCACGTATGTGTGTGCAAATAAATGCGAATCCAGACACACACGCATACATTAGACCACGAAAAAGTATGTAAATGAAGTTGTGAAATAAAAATTAAATGATATTCAAATGGAAGAATGCGAATGCGATTGCAGGTAATGGAATGAAATGGAAATGAAGAACATAATAAAAAATAGTATAAATGAAGGAGAGACAAATTTTGTATTGAATACTACAACAATGGAAATTTAATGAATTGAAATGTAATGGCATGTATGTATGTATCCATGACAAAGCTCCCATTTACGCGCACACGCATACATAAACACAGAGGGTCACAGAGACAAATTCATATCGACTACGGTATTGTTGGTTTCTGTGAATAAATAAATTTGATTTTTCCACTTTCGCCACTAACGAAGTGCAATTGTTGCAAATGAATAAAAAATAGATTTCGATATGAAAAATTTACGGCGGAATTAATTTTATTTTGGAATAAAATCTATTTCGAATTAAGTACTACTGTTATTGAAATTTTTTGACGAACATGCGCTGGCATAATTTATTTATTAAAACTTTGTAGTAGTGTTATCGTAAAAATATTTTATTTTTTCTTTTGTCAATTTGTCTAACTCTATTCAGGTCGTTATTAAAAATAGTTATTTCTTAAGCTGAATTAGTTCTAACAATATAGGATACGTGTTTTTGCAGGCTACTCTTGAGGCCAATTCTTCACCACCCAAATCATTCGCCACAGACGAGAAAAGACGGCTATCGCTTGGTGCGAGGTCCGAGGTAAAGAACTATTTTATTTAGTTTTTTTTTGTTACTATTTTTTATTAGTGATTGAATTATTAATACACGTAGATCAGGGAGTATCTGAAGTCACAACTGATGGCGATGATCTCATGAACGGACCAGCTGCAAATGTTATAAAAAAAAAATAAATAAATTTCTCTTTTATTGGAATTGTTCATATTTCGTGGCTTGACAATGCATTTTTTCTCATTTTATACATATTAAAATGATATAACAAATACGATCTGATACACATAACCTAAGCTCCGCACATACCAAGCAGTCCTTAATACCTACTATCTCATGCCCTTAAAAATATCGCCCGGGTATTGTAAACCACAAATTTGGTGAAAAAGTTGCAGCAACCTCAAATCTACTGTAAAAAATGTGAGTGCACGTAGAAAATGATGCCTTTAGTTCGAAGAAACAAGATAGAGAGAGAGAGAGAGAGAGAGAGCGAGAGGACTGTATGGTCGTAAGCCACCAGAACAATTCTGCGTTAAGTGCAAACACTTTCTTGTTGTTGCTGAATTACAGACACACAGCATTTACTTGTAAATGCAGCAGCAACAACAACAACGTGGACAACCTACAACTAAGCATTGTACAATATAATTTTTTCGATTTCGGAGCTGAGCAATGAAAAATTTGGATGCGCAACGCGTATTGGTCTTGCAAATTGTACTCTTACTGGTCGCTCATCGAGTAGCGTACTTGTTCTGCTAACGGTTAATTCATGCAGGCAGAGTTTCACATGTTCACATTGTAGCGGTCAGTACATTATCAGGTGGGCACAATCATATGAACAAGTGTACGTGTATGGTTGTATTAAGGTGTGCCTTAAACTTCAATGAAGACAGGGAAAGACAGGAAGTAATCTTAAAAACCCCAAGCTGAGAGTGTACACGAAGGCCGTGGTGAGTCGATTCGGCACCGTACGCAGCAAGTCGAACTGACTTATGGAACGACTTGGCGGCACATTTTCCTTCGAGATCTTAAATTGAAAGCGTAAAAAATACAGCTTTTGCAAGAACTCAAGCCACTCGACCTTCCCAAGCGATATCGCTTCACACTATGGGCTCTTGAAAAATTCCAAGATGATCCGGCGTTAACGAGCCAAATTTTGCTTAGCGGTGAGCCCCGATGAGATACAAGAGCTGCCATTTCGTCCAGAAAAAAAACACGTTTTGGTGTGGTTTGTGGGCCGGTGGAATCGTCGGTCCATATTTCTTTACAAATGATGACGGTGAAAACGTAACCGTCAATGGAGACCGGCTATTTGAAGCCTGAAATTGATGTTTGTGATCACAGCGACATATAAAATCTAAAGTCTATGCAAACAATCTCGCTTCGATTCAGGACTTGGTGCAAACCATCACGCGTGTCATTCGCCAGATACCAGTAGAAAGGCTCGAACGAGTCAGCGCAAATTGAACTCAACGGATGGACCAACTGAGACATAGCCACAGCCAACAATTGAAAGAGATAATCTTCAAAAAGTATACGCTAAAGAATATTCTTTCGAATGATAATAAACATTTCCCATTAAATTTGAATTTCCTATGTGTTTTTTTCTTAAAAAAGTAGGGCACCTCGAAATGGATCACCGTTTAGTACTCTGCTAAAGCTCTTTATTTCTTTTAGTATTTTCTATTCAACAACAAAGGACGACCCTTATATAGGTGAAGGTTTGCACTAAATTTGTGAAGAGTCGCTCATTTGGTAAAATACCGCTAAAGTTTTGCATTCAGTCGACAAAATCACTTTTTGTTGACAGTCTCCATGCAAACGGCCTTCCACTAGCGCAAGATATATATACAAGTAAGTATGTATGTACAATACTTTCACATACAAATCTACACCTGTATCATCGGTTATGCGCATGTAAATAGCACTGAGTTGGTTGAGATTCTGTGTGATGTTGCAGGTCAGGTACAACAGACCTCAAGTGCAACATCAGAATGCAAATTATTGTGCACACAGAGCCGGCTTTCGCCTCATTGGCGTACAAAACTACAAACTTTTCGAAATTTCTATTCTGGTGTCGAATTTAAATTATACTTAAAGGACCTTGCATATTATTCAATGGTAGTTTAAATATATTTCAAAACTTAAGCTGGTGTGGTTATGGTGCATGCATAAAAAATGATGTTGTCAGGTATTTGATATTTGCTTAATTTGTTTAACTATCAAGAAAATGAAATGGTAAATCAACTTTGGTTCAATATAAGTACCTGAAGGAAAAGACCTATCAAAATTTATACCGATTCAACCATTTCTATCTATCTGTCTGTCCGTCTGTATATTTGAACTTAAACTAGTATCTCAGATTTTGAGATATTTTCGCGAATATTAGTATCCGGGTGTATTTTTATAATTTATTAATAATTTTTCGCAACCAGACTATATCAATTTGCTCCCATATAACTGATTTTTTTCGACATGAGATATTAATTCAAATCCTCAAGAACCTGCAATAGAATAAACTTCACATGTTCTATCAGAAAGAGAGGGACTGCTTGGGTAGGCCATACGAAAGCTCTTTCCAAAAAGTGCATTTTCCTCAAGTTCGCGATGTACTTAGACTTTTATCTGTTTTCCAACGCAAAGCGAATGGTATGAAAAAGTCACCGGGAATTGAAGAGGGAAACGAGCTGCATACGAAAACAGTAAAAGAGAGACATTGAATTGAAAGAATATGCAGAAAATGAGGGAGGATAATACTCAAAAATTCTGCGAACAAGTGAAGCAACTTTCAAACGCTTGCCAGACCTGAACTACTGGAATGATAAAGGGGATCTAGTGACTGACGTTCAGATTTTTGCGAATATGAAACTCGAAACGCACTCAATAACGACGGAAATGACGTTCCAGTACCAAACTACAATGAAATTCGAATATCCCGCTTAAAAAATCAGAAATCGACGGCTTACCAGCTGAGCTATTGGTTTTAATAGTACCGGCAGCAAAGAGCTGGCAACGTGCAAGAATCTGCTTCTTCGCAGAATATGGTCTAACGAAAGCTTGTGCGACGACTGAAACTTTTCTAATTTCCAATTTCTCTACGACATCAAAGTGAAGACCATCAAAAGTGACATATGAGCTGAGACGCGAATGTTATAGCTGCTTTGTTGTTTCTCAACAATTGCTATTCCAAACTTCTTCATCGTCATCGATTTGGGAATCGGGTTGACCATCTCCTGGTGCTGTTGGAAATAAACATACAGACTATATCCAACAGCCTAAAGACGAGCAGTGTCATAAACTATTCCTTACTTACTGGGCACAATTGCACCATGCAGCAGAAAGGACATCAAAAATAACAACCCGACTGAGCAGGCTGATGTCCAACATCGGAGGAGCCAAGAAAAATGAAAACTACTTATGGCAGCGACTATTAGCATCCTACTTTATGGGGTAGAACTATGAGCGGACACATTAAAAAGAAATATGCATTAAGGGTAGCGTCAGCATACCGCATAGTGTCAGGCGAAGCTGTTCAAGTGATAAGCGGAAGTGTTCCTATAGAATTGCTAGCACTAGCAAGAAAGCAAATGTGGGACATAAAAAATTAAGGAATACATGTAAACACAATAAGAGACGACATAAAACTAGATACGTACAACCGATGGGAAAGAGAAACCTACGACGACGGCCAGGATAATTAAGGACGTGAAACTTTGCTTACAAAGAAAATTCGGAGGTGAACTATTATATCACCCAGATGTTATCTGGATACGATTACTTCCGGAAATACTTACATAAATGGGCAAAGCAGAAGAGCCGTCTGCATTTACAACGACGCTAGCGAAGACAGTACTGAGCACACATTTTTCAAGTAGACAAAATGGCAAACAGAACGAGAGGCACTGGTAAGCCTGATAGGACCTCTGAATACGGGCAACATCGTTCCTCAGAGGAGAGTGTTCTAGTGACCTACAATTGGCACATACCATTGATGTGATGCGGTAGGCATTTTTTGTTCTCCTCACCTGCAAAAAAAAAAAAATCTCCTGGTGCTCCATTTTCATTGTCATTTAGGGGACTGTAAAAGTGTTCCCTCCATGAATTCGATAAACTCTGAGTATCAGTCACTAGATCAGATCTCTGGGGCTACAAGAATTTGCTCCGGTCTTCAAACCTTCTGTAAGCCCTTTTCCGGCCAGCTTCACGAGCTCTTCATATTCAGGCATTACGACATATTTTTAGTGCCTACACATGGGTCTTGCTTTCATCCTCAATTCTTGGTATTTAGAGGTGCATTTCAATGTTGCGAGGTAGACAGCTTACTTTCTCTCCGAAACATCAAGATGGACATTACAAATTTCAGGCGGTTTTGCAGCGGCAGTTATATACATATTTTATGCACATGAATGTGTATGTATTTATATGTATGTACCAAGAAAAATGTCCGCTTACACTGATCGGGCTGCAATTATGACCAGCTTTTCATTAGCACATCCCGAATTCTTCATTAAGTTTGTACTCCATGCAAAGATCTACTTGAAAAGCGAAATAAAATATTCTTTACGTTCATTTGTCAAATATCGTCAAGAGTAATGTAATAAAAAAATACCGCTATATCATTGTCAACTGCAAAGTAACTGTACAAGTGCACATACCATACACACATGCAAACAACGAAATTTAAATGAGCAAAGCTCAATATAATAAGGCACCGAGCAGGAGTCAGATGAGCCATGAGCCATGGCAGCAGTGAGATGACATGGCATTGCCACAAAAAACAACAACAACAACAGCATCGGCTCTAGTATAAGTGCCCTGACATTGGTAGTTACAACAACAACAAACACAAAAACAACAACAAGCACAACAACAACAACAACAACAACAACAACAACAACAACAACAACAACCACAACCACAACAACAGTATCGGTTCTAGTATAGTATAGTGCTCTGGCATTGGTAGTTACAACAACTAAAACAACAACAACAACAACAACAACAACAACAACAAACCCGACAATAACAAGAACAGTCACAACAATGACAATTCATATTATTAAAAGTGTTAAAACCGCAATGTGACAGTTGGCGGTATTTGTCAAGAGCGAGCGGCGGCAGCATCAGCAGCAGTAGTAGCATCATGTCGCAGTCAGAGAGCGCACTCAAAGCGTCATATCATCAGCAGCAACAATAACAACCACAACTGTGTACAAACATTAAGCAAGCAAAGCCAATAAAGATGAACTCGCTGGAGAATGAAATTTACTAGTGCCCAAGCGAGCGAGGTAAGCAAGGCAAAAACGTGGAAACGGTGCTGATACAGAAGTGATAAACGTCATCAGCAATGAAGTGGCACGCCAACAAACCAACAACAGTCAAACAAAAAACGAACAGGCAGTCAGTCAGGCAGACAGATGCAGATGCAGATATTCGTACAGATACGAGTGAATGCAGCTAAGAGATGCGTTAATACCGCCGCTGTGCTGCCTGTGTGTCGCACGCAAATGTCATATGTTTGCTGGCATTTATTCATATTCTTGACGTTTGGCTTGCGCTCGCTGCTGAATTTTTGGCTTAAGACAACCCAGGAGCTGAGCGCTGATGGTTAACATAATTTTCACATTTTTAATTTGCGGTCGTCATGCAAAGTCACGAGCTAAAGTAGTGAAGAGAAATATGTAAAATAAAAAATGGGTGAAAGACGGATATACATAGATAATAAATGATAACTTGGATGATATTAAAATTACATAATACGAATAAAGAGTAAAGAGAAAATATTTTAAAAAAAAATAGATAAGTTCTAGATATGATGAAACAGAAGGATTGTAGTTTAATTTGACTGAATACCTACACGTTTGTTGCCGTAGATGAAATAGCGGGTAGTTCCTCCTCTTGCGTCCACGTCGCGCACCCTGGAAGCAGCCCTTAAGCAAGATGCTCTATGTGAAGCCTTATTCAAAGATAAAAGAGAGTTTATGCGCTGGGCTTAGGACCCGCGAAGTAGAAAACAGGTCCAATGAAAAATAGACAATATCCTCGAATGGATGACACTACTTCTGATGACAATCCCGACTATTGTTCACTCCCGTGGACGATCGTCTCGCTAAAATCTGCATCAAAGCGAAGTTGATTCAAGGAAGAGTAGAGATATGTGACCAAAGGTGATTTCTAAGTTTGCCTAGAATGCACTTATAAGCGCTGCCTCGTCAAGATAACAAAAACGTGAATAATAATTTTGGCCGCAGGGTGGGAAAGCAAGGCGCCTTTGGTCTAATAGTAGGAAAATTCTATCTCCATGACGAAATCGATCGACTTACTTTCACCGAATCGAAATATAAGCAATCAGATCGAGCATGTTATGGGTCCACTTAGCGTACGCTCGTCAATAACACTTCAGAATTGTCGTCTGGCTGTCACAGCATGATCGATCTGTTGGTGAGTTTTTCGATCTGGAGACTGCTTGATGGGTTTTCTTGAGCAGGAGCTTAGTAATAGAGCCAACCATATTTCGGACGCAGACGATGTCGATGTGCTTCAACGCATTTGGGTATGTGTCGACGTGGAAGATGAATTTCCCCACAGTTGTACCGAAGATACCTTCTTTGTCCACCCTGGTGTGGAAGTCGCCAAACACAATTTTCATATCATGGCAGAGACAGCGCTCATACGTACGTTCTAGGTGCTTATAAAAGTCATCCGTGGTTGCATCGTTCTTCTCTTCCATCGGGTCGTGAGCGCTAATCAGTGCTGTGTTAAAAAAATACGCTTTAATGCGGATCGTGGCGAGACGTCGAACGTTCACTTAGCTAAGATAATTTCATATAATAGTCATATAGTCACCTAAATCAACTTATTCAAACATAGGTACGTATTGAAGGTCAGAACTGAATGGGTGATGTACGAGATATACGGCGACATTGTCATAGCTCAGGGAATCAAGAAACAGCGGCTACCCTGGCTAGATAATGTGAAGAGGAGATCAGGTAGAGAAGGACTTCGCGGTACTTGGCATTTCCAATTGGCGCCAAACAGCGCAAGAATAATTGAATGGCACAAAGAAGAAGATATAAACAAAAATCCATCAAAGCGGCTGCTTTACACCCTCCATAGCTACACGAATTCGATCTTTAAGGTATTCAATCGACACTGGTTTGTTAGCGTAGACCTTATATTTCTCGTAATCTCAGATGAAGAAGTTGCAAGGTGTTGAGTCACGAGATCTCGGTGGACAATTACGATCACCTCTCCGTAAGATAACACGGTCCGGAAACTTTTCCCTTGTAAGATCGATGCTTTTGTGGAATGTAGCGCCATCCAGATCAATATCATACAATTCCGGCTACAAAAAAAAATTATTAATCATCTATCGACAGCGTAATCCATACACCATATTTGTTACCTCAGCCTCATATTCGAAAATGTAAGGTCTAATGAACCCGCCGGACTACAAACCGAACCAAACAGTTACGGGTTGAGAATGGAAAGGCTTTTCAACAATAAATCTTGAGTTCCCCATGGTCCAAGTGCTACAGTTTTTCCTATTGACGTAGCCACACGGTCGATTGCTGTTTTGTTTCGGGCTCATACGCATAGATCCATGATTCGTCACCTGTGACGATCTTATAAGCGTCTTTTAAAGCACCGCGATCGTATTTTTTCAGCATTTCTTTACACCAATCCACACGAGCCTTTTTTGAGCGATTGTCAAATTGTGCGGGATCCAACGAGAACAAACCTTTTTTACGGCCAGGTGTTCATGCAATATCGAATATATGCTGGTGGGAGAATTGCAAAGGCATTCCTCTATCTGAAGGTATGTTACATGACGGTCTTGCATTATCAATTCACGTACGGCATCGATGTTTTCTGGCACAACGGCTGTTTTTGGACGACCTTCACGGAATTCGTCTTTGAGCGATTGCGGCCACGATTGAATTCGTTGTACCAGTTTTTCACAGTGCTATAGGATGGTGCTTCATAGCCATACAAAGATTTTAGTTTATCGATGCACTCTTGTCGTGATAATCCACGTCGAAAGTTGTGAAAAATGATCGCACGAAAATGTTCACGAGTTAATTCCATTTTTTGGCCGAGATGAATATTTTAATTCCCTGTAAATAAAACAATTCACGATTAAATGACAAAACGTTCTGAGTGATGTTATGCTAAAAAAATGTCAAACTTTCCAATGGAAATGTCAAATTGCACCTGGCAATGCTTAGTGTTGCCTAGGCCAGACCTATATATAGCAGCCTACGTAGTTTTACGAACGGTCTCTTCCAGATTTTCAACTTTTTGTATAGAGAATTTTATTCATTTTAATGTGTTGTGGAAGCGTGTATCGTTTCATTTTCGTTATTCACGTAGTGCTTATTAGTCAAATGTCAATAAGTAGAGCTTCAAAGGTGGCATCTAGCAGCAGGCTATTCAAAATAATACCCCATAGTGGAAAACTCTTTACATAATCCCTACATCCTTTGTGGCGTTGAACCTCCAAATTTGGTGATTTTCTTTTTTTTTTTCATAAAATACAATATAATTATTATGAAACTATTGGTTAACCCATATTAGAAATGTAAGAATGTTACAAGCTTTAATAAGCACAAAGAGCCTTCGCCAGAAATTTCACTAAGTAATTAAATTAAATTTAACAACAATGACATATTGTTAACCAAATTGAATGGTCTAAGCTAAATTAGTTAGATAAATTTTATTTTATTTCATTTCGGGCTAATTTATTTTTATGCAATATTTTTCTAAACTGATTCACTAATTTTGTAATAAAAACACCAACACACACATGCGATTTAAATATGTACAAATAGTGCAAAAAGGCAAAACACAAACACAAACATACGTGTATGAATGCAGAATTTATGGTATTTGAGTGAGCAGAATTTAATTTCATCAAAACGTATGCCACAAAATTCGAATAACAACTTTTAATTAGTATTCTAACAATTTACCCACAAAAATATTGCATTAAATGCCATACATACACAAGTGCACACACACACACACAAATACATATATAAATATGCAAGCGACTATATTGTACATTGGCTTCAATGCTGTAATGTAACTGTAATAAAAAAAGGCTTAATTAACATTTTAGTCGTGTTGTTGCCAATAGCAACAGCACACCAACACGCAGGCACACACACACACACATGCACATACACACTCACAATAACAACTGAATAAACAATTGCACATTTGTTATTTTGTCAAAACCAAAAGAAAAAAAATACAGCATAATAAAATATATGTATGGTATGTGTAAATAAAAAACGCTCGTGGGCGAATAGCAAAACTAAACTAAATTAATTTCTAATTGACATCAACAAAATAGTGAAAATTTAAACAGAAAAAAAAAACAAAAACCAAAAAAATAAATAAATAAAAAAATAACTTAATAACAGAAATTTAAAAGCCAATAACAAAACCAAGCATTCAAAAACAATAACAACAACAAGTAAAATAAAAACAATTGTAACTGTAAATAAATAGTTAGCCAACCTCAAATGGCTAAATAGAATGCAATCAGTAATTGTAAATTGACTTGCATGTGATTTTGCGACTGTATTAATTAAATGTAGCGATGAATATGCTATTACACAAATTTATGACTTGCATATGTATACATACATACACACACACACATACTACATGCATATGAACACATGTAAGTGTGGCTTAACAAATATGTTATTGATAATATTATTGGCAGAAAAATAAAATCAAATGTCTAAACAAACACATACATATACTCGTATATAGATATCTCTGCGAACGATGGAGTAATCCACAAAAATACAACGCAGAATTCATACAAAGAGATATGGTCCAATTAACACTATGGCTGAACTGTATACTGCAACTCTGTATAACATGGATTACTCGTACTGGAATGTATACATGAAACTAGTTTTGAAATTAATCCAAAAATTGCTCCATGGAGTCACTACAGTGGACTACATTTAGTAATGTGTGGGAAAAATGGCATTCGGATATAATTTTTAGTTTTAAATACAATTCACTTTGATGAATGCATACCAGCTGAAATTTGCCGATTTTTCGAAAAAGAAAAAACTTAATTTTCAGAGAAATCTCAAAATTTTTTTAATCAAAGTATTGACAATTGGTTTCTACACATTTCGCCTATCTCTCAGGCAAATTATGGATACCATTCAAAAAAATTTTTTCTCTTTCGAGGCAAACCATTCGACGAACCATTTTTCGACTTCTTCAAAATTAGCGAAACACTGCTCTGCAAGGGAGTGTCCCATCGATGCGAAAAGGTGATAGCCGGACGGGCCGAGGTCTGGAAAGTACGGCGGGTGCGATAATATTTCCCAATTAAGTGTTTTTAATGTGTCTTTCACCAGTTTAGCGGTATGAGACGGCGCGTTGTCATGTTGCAAGATAACTTGGCCATGTCTTCGGGCCCATTCCGACCGTTTTTCGATCAACGCGTGATTCAAATTGATCATTTGTTGTCGGTAGCGATCCGTGTTCACCGTATCACTAGGTTTTAACAACTCGTAGTACACCACACCACACTGGTCCCACCAAACACAGAACACAGTCTTACGGCCAAAGCGATTTGTCCTTGCAAATTGCTCTCCGAGTCACATGTAGTGTTTCTGCCAATTTTTGTTGCGATTGGGTTGGATCAACATGCAATTCCTCGTCTTCGAACTTTTTCGCTGCACCAGGATGTTCATTGTCTGTCAAATCGAAATCTCCACTTTTAAATTGACGAAACCATGTCTCACATGTTCTAATCACTGGAGCATGTTCACCATAAGTTTCTACCAGCAACCGGTGAGCTTCAGCTGCTTTTTTCTTTTGATGAAATAAGAAAAGCAACGAATGCCGTAAATGCGATTTACTTGGAACAAAACTCGACATATTCACTGAGGTGAACAAATATGACGCTATTATTTTGGCGGAATGTGACTTGCGTATTTTTGTAGGTTAATGTCAATAGAAAAAACTTACATACATGCCAAATCAAAGAACTTTATAGGTACATATCGCTACTATTAAAACCGGCACACTTCAACAAACACACCTGGTATATGTCCAGCTTTGGATATAAGTATTAGGCACCCCACTAAAATACAAGTATTCTCAATTGTGGCTATCAAAGTTACCACTTCTTTTTGTCACTGTCTTACATGGGTGTTTAACTGTTGATTAAACGAATAAATTGTGTAATATTTATTAAAAGTCATAGCACTCTGGGTAAGCTGAACCTAAAAATTGTCATTTTTAAGAAATTAATAAAATATTTTCGCATATAAAATTTGAAAGTGAAAGTGTAAATTACATTTAGTGAAAAGTTACCAACCTTATAAAAACAGTTCATATTTACCGAAATGCCTAAAAAAAGGGAAATTAGTTACGATGATAGAGTTAGGATTCAAGTTCTAAGTGAAGAAGGTAAGTCTCAGGTTGAGATTGCCAATTTGGTGGGATGTTCGCGGTGCGCGGTCCAATGTGCTATCAAGCGATTTGTGGAGACGAAATCTCACAATAATAAATCAAAAAGTGGAAGAAAGCGTTTAACCAGTAAACGAGAAGACCGATTACTTATGCGCGAGTCTCTCAAGGATCGCAAAAAATCTTCTTCTGCCCTTTCAGCTGCCCCTTCGGATGAATTTAGTAAACCAGTTAGTGCTCGAACAGCTAGAAGAAGACTTCTGGATGCAGGTTTAAAAGGATGTAATGCCCGAACGAAGCCGTGGCTCTCAGAAAATATTTCACGGAAGAAGATTGGTTTAATGTTCTGTGGTCTGCTGAATCAAACTTCGTTAGTTAAGATCGTCTTAAAGTATTAACAACCATAGTTTCTTACCCTAGAGCAATTTTGAAGACATAATACAAATCTTATAAAAACATTATTTTGTCTTTTCTACAGATATTAGGTACACTTGGTGTGACGTTCGTGAGGCATAGTGTTGTGGAAGAATATCATCCAGATTGCATGGTACCCACTGTTAAGCATGGAGGAGGCAGCATTATGATCTGGGGCTGCATGGCTGCTGATGGTGTCGATGAAATGTTCGTTTGCGAGGGTCGCATGGACAGTCAAAAGTACATAAATGTATTAGAAGCTGTTCTTCTGCCTTCGTTAACGCGCATTTTCGGCTATACCAATTTAGACGGAGTTCAATTTCAGCAAGACAATGCATAAAGACTTGGCACACAAAGTTCACAAAGTTCAGTTAACACAAGACCTCAAGCCAGCCGATCATCAATAACTTTATTGAAATCCATGAAAGTCAACCGGAAATTCGTTGAAAAACCATCTTGACTGATGAGGACCATTTGCACCTCGATGGCTACGTCAATGGACAAAACTGTCATACCTGGGGCTCGGAGAACCTTTGATTTATTATTGAAAAGTGGCCCCATTCTCAAAGTGTAATTGTTTGGTATGATTTATGGCCCTGCGCGGTCATTAGACCTTACTTTTTCGAATATGTGGCTGGAGTAACAGTTGTGGTGAATGGATTGCGCTGTTGGGAGATGATTAATGATTTTTTAAAGCCGGAATTGGATGGTATTGATCTGGGCAACGCTGCTTCCAACAAGACAGCTCAAAGAGGTGAACGCAATTGGCTATTAAAGATGGTGTTCTAGAAAATTTCATAAAAAGAATAGGGTCCTGTAAGCGTAGCTGTGGTGTACGAGTAAAAATCTTATTTCACACTTGCATCTTCGTTTAGTAATTGCGATCGTTAAAACACGAGCAATCATGGAATGACTACAGGGTGTGAGTGAGACTTCAGTTGACCCAATAGTTGACTACAGAGGATTACTTTATGGATTACTCCAATAGATTTTATGGTGGAAAATTTACTATAAACATACAAACACACTACTACACTTGTACAAATAAATGCATGTTAAAACCGCGTAAATAAATTTTCCATTATTTATATCAACACAAGTGTTTTTCTATTAAAATATGTCCTTCTATATAGATGTAAGTATGTATATGCATGTTTGTCTGTGAGTGTGTGATTGTAAATAAATATGTGCGCATCTGTCGTAATTAGTTTAAACAAATAGTAATTAAATAAAATCGCTAACAAAATACACATGCATACCTACATACTACTACTATATAGCTGTATATATGTACATACCCTGCAGGAAAAATACTAGAATACAATTCATTTGCAGTTTTATACTGATTAGTTCATCTTCTAACTATTTCCCGTATTAGCAACTGATATTTTTAACACGTCAATTTGCTACGAACTGTCAATTATCCGACTATGCATTAGCTTTATACTAATTGTATACTAGTTCACTTGAACATGTTCAATTTTTAGTTCACCAAAAAAAAAAAAAAAAAATTAAAATTATTTTGCCAACAGTGAGTTTCGAATCCTGCGCTTCACGATTTATAGCGATCACCTCTAAACACTCGGCTATCGTGATGATCGCTTAACCGATGAACGTCATTTTGCGTAACTCAACAGAGCGTAGCTGAGAATAGCACTCAGTCATGGCGTTCTAGATACGAGTATAACAACAACACATGGTGCTGGAAATAATTTTTAGTCGCGCTACTGTTGAAGTGCTATACAACAAATAAGGAAATTTTGTGATTTCATCTTCAAAATGCTGATATTTAACTCGTACTTTTGCATACTAGTCTACCTTCTCTCTGCAGGGTACAGACAATATATATGTGTGTATATTTATTTATTTACAGCTGCTGTTATTCAAATGGCTGGCTAAATTAAGTGCGAAAATATGAATTATAATAAAATTGAATGAAAAACAAATTAACCAAAAATCAATTACGCTTAGGTACGAATTTCTAGTAAAGAAGGAAATGTGGTGAATTTGAATTTGCGGAGCGATTGATAATTGAATGACTTAATTAAAAATTGAATATTTATATGAATTGAAAAATTTAAATTTTTATTTATTTTGTATTATTTTTATTTTTATTTTTATTTTTATTTAATACTACTTTACTCATTACTCAATACTATTTAAGCGCAAATAATTTAAGTATTTTTAAATTTCAAAAATAAATGATTTTAAATATAAAAGGCAACCCTCAAAGTATGGGGTTATCTATTTCGCGGTTTCAATAGTACTGAGCAGCTATCGACGTTCCCAAGAGCTGTGATTTTCCTATGGCACATTATGACGCATTTTGGAGCTTAATTCCCACAAATCTTTTTTTTAGTTAATTAATCATAAAGAAGTAAAAAAATAATGCAATTAAAGTTATTTGAATGATTTTTTTTAAATCATAAAAAAAAACAAAAAAAAAAGGTGAACATCGGTTTTCAAAATTTGTTATAGTAGATCAAGTCAATTAGGACCTCCCATCCGAGCTCCTGGAGCTTCCGGTGCGTCACCAAAGACATGTGTGGCCTGGCGTTATCCTGATGGAACACAATTCGGCCTCTGTTGATCAAAGATGGCTTCTTCTGGGTGAATACTGCCTTCAAGTGGTCCAGTTGTTGGCAGCAGAGAACCGAATTGAGCGTTTGGCCATAGGGGAGCAACACGTAGTAGATGATTCCTTGCCAATCCCACCAAACACACAGAAAAACATTCCTGGCCGTCAATCTTGTCTTGGCCACCGTGCCACCGCCGGCTCACCGCGTTTCGACCACGACCGATTTCGCTTGACGTTGTCGTAAGTGATTCACTTTTTACCGTCGTCAGTCACCAAACGCTTCAGAAACGGGTCGATTTTGTTGCGATTCAGCAGCTATTCGCAAATGGAAATTCGGTCCATCATATTTTTTTGTGGCACCCACACATCGAGCTCCTTTTTGAATCCAAGGTTATGCAAATGATTCCAAACGGTTTCCACTATTTCCATGATTTTATCGCAATTTTCGACGACAGACCTCCCGACGCGTGGTGCATCTTTGACATCGAAGTTACCGGAACGGAACCTAGCAAATCATTTTTGTGCTACACGTTCGTTTACAGTATCGGGGGCCCTTAAACTAAATTAATTTTTTCAGCGGCTTTGGCTGCTTTTTCGCCTTGATCGAAGAAAAATTGTAAAATATAGCGAATTTTCTCTTTGCTGGTGTCCATCTTTGACGAGCGCTCACAACGTACTAAGTCTATCAATCGAAAAACTGTCCAAGACAAACTTTTAGCGCGAATAAACACGTTTTCAGCGCCGTATAGTATGACGTGATGTGACACGTAACACTAGTACTATGGACAATAACGTCATATCTTAGATAACAACCGAACGAACTTTTTACTTGACCAAATATATTGTCAATATTAAAACTATTTAATAAAAGAGCAATTTCATTAAAAATTATTTTAAAGGTATTTAATTTAAATTTATTTTCGAAACAGCTCTTCTTACTTGTATTAATTTGAAATTATTTTATTAATTATGTTCCCTTACTTTTTTTAAACTAATCTGCAATTCAGAGAATTTTTTTTTTTTTGTTTTTTGTTGAAACATAAGTCTTCCCAAATGTCACCAAAAAATGTAAACAAACAATTTGTTTGGGTTTAATTTAGTGTTGGCAACTTGAAGAAATTCCAATTACGCATTCCCTATGGTCAAGGCTCTTAGAGTGTTCAGAATATACACCTAACAAGCTAAAATTCATAGAATTTTTCATTTGTTAAATATACATACATATGTTTACATAATATAATATATACATATAAATACATATATGTATATAAAATGTGTATGTTTGTGCGCTTCGTTGTCGTTGTTAAGGAAGGCGATCGTTAATTTTTAATTAAACCGCTGGTAGCGATAAACTGTGACAAGTGCAAGAACAACAACGACGACTAAACTGTAAATACTTGCAACAATCAAGAACAAACAAATAGCAACAACAACAATGAAAAGCAGGCAGATACATATTGCAATAGCAAGCAGTAAATGCAACAATGAAAGAGCCGAAGTAACCGACCGACCACATACATACGTACATACATCTCCAGCCAGTAAAATAGAGCAACTGAGGGATAATAGAGAACACATGTCACATACACATGTATGTATGTCCATAGGAGTACATGCCACACTGGCCGACCAAGCGATTACTTACTAGTTTACCTCTTTAAGCAGCAGCAACAGCAACAACAACACCAACATTAATTAGTGCATACATACATATGTATGTAGGTGAGTAAATATAGTATAGCAATGACAAAATAAATAGACACACTAACAAAAATTTGCCTTCAACAACGCATGTGGCATGTTGCATACTCGCACACATGTACATATATATGTATAGTATGTATGCTTACCTCAATGTTGTTGGCAAATACATGTGGCAAACGCTGCAAGCGACACTTATCCTCCATACCATTGGCTTGCTTGCCAGTTGGAATATGCTGGTCACACGCCATGCTAAGCGCCAACTAATCGCCGACAAACAGATTTCTTCAATTAGCCAGAACAAAACAGGACACGACTGGAAAAAGCGGTCGGGACATGCCAGCCGCTTGTCATTGGGTTTAGAAGGATAAACGAGTAGATGTCTGTATGTTTTAAGCGTGTGTTTATGTGTAGTTGGTTGCCAGTTAATAACTTTGTAAGTATGTATGTATGCAATTACATAGTTCTTAGCAACTTTCTAGCGAATAAATGAACTGTGATCGCAGTGTTCTTTTCAGATTTGCAACGGAGTTATTTATTAACTTATTTTTAACCTTCTTCTGGAAACTGGCTATCGCAGTGACAGCGTGGTGAGCGGTGGGTGCTAGCATGCGGACGGTCATGGGTTTGAATCGTGACCTGACTCCAAGTTGAAAGCTAATTAAATGAAAATAATAATTTTTTCTATTCTCGGTCGCCTATCGACAGGAAATCTCAGGAAATTCTTCATCAAAAGGCATCTGCCGTTCGAAGGCGGCTTAGGATAATTTATAGGTTTCCTCTTTTCCCGAAAAAACATTAATTCACATACCATATCGTGAATACAATGTCTTTACACCACTGAAAAAATATTCCTGATTTCTCAATATTTGTCCCCGTAACTAATTTTTAAAATTGAAAATAGGCCTTTCACCTTTTTTTATACACTGCATCGACTGTTTGGACTTGTTCTTTGCTAATCTGTAATTCATCTGCTATCTGCCACAATTTAATTCTTCGATCAGCCAGTACTATTTTTTCTACTTTCTGAACATTTTCTTCAGTCCCGGCCATCACTGGGCGTCCTGGGTAGGGGTCATCTTCACAGGTCTCTATTACTCTTCCTCTCACTATCGTAAATGAAGGGACAGAGTCTTGAAGATCTTCTTGAAGGGTATTGCAAAGTCAATAGGTGATTGAAAGAATCCCTTCAGGAAACCATATAGCTTTCTAGAGATAGGATGTTTAAGCCTTTAAAAGGCTAATGCTTAAAAGTATGCTTACTAGATTAGACTTAGGATTAAGCAAATTGTCTTATGTACCATAAATAAAAGCAAAGTGAACCTTTCCCAGTAGGTCAATATACAGGTAGTGCGTCAAAGATAGATAAAAAATATCTACGACCTCAAAGTTATTTGATAAATGAAAATATTTGTACTTTTCATCGTTCACTACCAGACCCATTCGTTACGCCTCATTATGCCGCCTGAACTAAACAGAACTAACTATGCGGTTGTTAAGGCAAAGGATGATAATACCATCGACATACCTTAGAAAAAATATTATATCAAAAGATTGCAACTTGTCTTAGCTCAGAGATCTTATTAATCTCCACAGTAATAAGTTGTAAAAATCTGACGGGTAATGTTCTACGTCAGTTCACACAGCCATATATGTCTTTCAGAGGTAACAAATTCAGAAAAAGTAGCATATAGACAGCTCCTTCTCGTGCTGTCGAAAGAAACATAAAAATCAATTAAAATGATAGGCATCACTTTTAGATTTTTTCCTACAGGTCTTTTCCCACTCTTGATGCATGGTGAATAATGGTGCATTAACCAGGCTACATTGATAAGGACGTATCAGTTTGCTGACGGTGAGCTTTAATATTTCTCATAATACTCTAGGAAAGACCTTAAATGCCCGATCATATTTCGTAAAGAAGCTAGTGCATGCACCTTGATATTTAGCCTTAAAGAAACGACACTGTTGAAGTCATTGGCCTTTTACGTTGATATCTTACATTCATATAGGCTTATAAAGCAGTTTAGGCAAAAAAAAGTAAGTTCTGAGGCACGCAGCAACGTGCTTGTTATTCACAAAGTAACTCTAGGACGTAAGTTTGAGAGAAAGGGGTTCCAGAGATCCTTATAGAAAGTTTATATGATGAAAAATTAATGCACATTCAGAAATCCCGCTGCTCAACTGAGGTAGCTAGCGTATAGCCGAACTACAGTGGAAGCTTCCTTACAAGTCCATATTTAGCTTTTACGCATTTTTTTTCTTTTTTCCAACGAACGCCTTGATATTTTGCCACAAACAAATGAGCTACAGTTTGAGGCGGCTTTGAATGGATTTTTTACTTTTTTTTTTAGAAGCATTTGCTTTTATGTTGAAGCCCCTGAAGCCTAGCTCTGTCATCCTCTCAGCGGCTGTAGTATATTTCTACACTTCATATTATTTACTTTGAAAGCTTTCACACATATTGTACAATATCTCTATTCCTAACACCAACGACCTTAGTTTAATTTTACTTTTGAAACCAATATTCTTAAAATGTTTAGAAGCTTTTTAACGTACCGGATCGAACTTCAAAGACTGTATCTATAGGCGTTGGAAACCTCGTATAATTAAAATCAATCGAAAATTCCCCAGAGGCACCCCTTAACGAAAATTGAAATGACTATAGCTTGGGGACGGCCGCTTGCGCTCAGATCCTCAAACTCGCTTTTCAACCTTTTTGAACCAACGTAAACTGAATTTAAACTGCTGTTTATGCCTTATCTCACTCCCTACAGCTGCTTTAATAGAGAAAGACGGCAAGAAACGCCTGCTGAACAACCCTCTCAAGGCGAAAATGGAAAGCCTTTAAAGCCATTAACCGACGCACCCACAATTAAATTAGAAAAAATAATGTGAAAGCTCACAAATCAAATTTTAAATGTTTTATAAAACCTTTCTTACATATATATGGTATACTCATTAAATGTGAATGTACGAGTACATATATTTTTGTTAAAATGGGCAATAAATACACAATAAATAAATTTTGTGGGTAGCGTTTCAATTGGCATTGTTGTTGGTTTGTGAAACTCGCATGAGCGAGTGTAAAATAAATTCATACAAAAATACATTTATTATATATGTACATATGTATATACATAGATATATATATATACATACACTTCTAACTAAATACAAACAATCTAAGTTGGCCTTTGACCGGAAATGACCAGAGCGCGCAGCATAACTGCGTACGACCTTTTCATTTGATTTTTATCAGGTAATTTATTTATTTGCAACAAATTTATTGCTACAACAACAAAATGACAACAACACTAAAATGACCAAAGCAACAATAACACGGGCAAAAAAGTTAAAAAGAAGAGAAATAGTGAGAGCAAAAAAGGGAGGAGCGCAGAATATTATGACCAGTGGGTGCGCACACATTCATACATACACAGATATGTATATATATATATATATATTTAAGATATAGATATAGAAAATATAAATGTAGAACCAAAAGTGTAGCATTGAAAAAAAAACAAAAATCTTACAAATTCTCATAAATATCCACACAAACAATACAACAAGCACGAATAGTTGCCACAACAATAATAATACTACAATTCATGGTAACAACAATAAAGCGTAAACAATTGAATTCAATTGTTATTTTTCGTTGGAAAACTTTGAAACGTTTCCGTTCATTATGGTTGTTACGAGTCTTGCAAGTTTTTATTCTTTTTTTTTTGCACTTTATTTTTCTCCATTTTTTGTTGTTTCTTCTGTGAACCACATCCGTGCACCTACACATCACTTATACACCTACATACAATTACATATATGTGAAAGTAAATACAGTGCGACTGCTAAGTTCCCAAACTCAACGTGAATGGAACTCATAAGAAGCGGAAAAATGGAAATCCCAAAAGAGAGCCCTAAGATAAAAAGTAAAAAAAAAATAAAAAATTAAAATAACCTGTATCCTATAGAGATTATCTTGTAAAGTACAGCGTTGGCTCTAGGAAATAATTTTATCTTCTACGAATTGTTTCTTGGATGCCTTCATTAATATCAGTGGAACTGTGCGAATCACCACAACAGTGGCACTTATGGTAGCCAGTTATGGGAGCATCTATTGGCATCGCTGATAAATGTTCCACTACGAAAATTTTGGTAGCGCCCGAGTCCTGAACATGTGGTAATTTCAAAGTGGTTCAACTACATCTAGATAACTTTTTCCCCGAATTCACTCCAGTAAACATTTCGCGCTCTTAATTCCTTGCAGGCCAGTGCTTCGTAGTGCTTCTTCATGAAGGTAGATATTAAGTTTAAACTTCATTGCAAGGGGAAATTATCGCTTGGAGCTACCAAACTAGTGTATCATTTGTGCCTTGGATATGTTTGCTGCTCCGGATATGATCTTTATGCTTTTAAGGGTAAGTAAAGAATGCTTCGACAAAAAGACTGACTTTGGACAGACTAGCTCAAAATTGCTACTGCACCTATGTTTGTTTTGTAAATCAAAAGATTTATACAAATTTCTCTAAAAGATCTGTCCCGAGTCCACTTTCCGGAAGAAAAAGTGTTCGCCATATCAATTTAGATTGTGAACCAAATTTTGCGTAAATCAAATCAATCCCATGTCCACTTCTTCGAAGATCCTTTCTTATCGGATCCATATGTCATATGCAGAATACACCCTCTAAGTTGCAGATGGTAATCACTTGGTGCTAGATCCGGACTATAAGGTGAGTGCATTAGGACCTCACATCTGAGCTCCTGGAACTTCTGGCGCGTCACCAAAGACGTGTTCGGCTTGGCGTTGTCCTGATGGAACACAATTCGGCCTCTGTTGATCAAATCAAATGGGCTCTTCTGGATAAGTGCTGCCTTTGAGCGGTCCAGTTGTTGGCAGTAGAGGGCCGAATTGAACGTTTGGCCATAGGGGAGCAGCTCGTAGTAGATGATTCCTTGTCAATCCCACCAAACACACAGCAAAACCTTCCTGGCCGTCAATCCTGGCTTGGCCACCGTTTCCGCCGGCTCACCACGCTTCGCCCACGACCGATTTCACTTGACGTTGTCGTAAGTGATCCACTTTTTACCGTCGTCAGTCACCAAACGCTTCAGAAATGGGTCGCTTTTATTGCAATTCAGCAGCGATTCGCAGATGGAAATTCGGTCCATCATGTTCTTTTGCGTTAGTTCGTGTGGCACACAAACATCGAGCTTCTTTTTGAATTCAAGGTTATGCAAATGGTTCCAAACGGTTTTCTGGCTTATCTTTAGTTCCTCAGCAATTAAATAAGTGCTCACGTGATGGTCTGCTTCCACTATTTCCATGATTTTATCGCAATTTTCGACGACAGGCCTCCCGATACGTGGTGCATCTTTGACATCGAAATTACCGGAACGGAACCTAGCAAGCCACTTTTGTGCTACACGTTCGTTTGCAGTATCAGGCTTATAAACTGAATTAATTTTTTCAGCCGCTTTGGCAGCTTTTTGGCCTGGATCGAAGAAAAATTTTAATATATAGCGGATTTTCTCTTTTTTTTTTGTCCATCTCTGACGAGCGCTCACAACGTATTGAGTCAATCAATCGAAAAAATGTCAAAGGCAAACTTTTAGCGCAAATAAACACGTTTTCAGCGCCATATAGTATGACATGATGCGACACGTAACACTAGTACTATGGACAATAACGCCGTCTCCTATATAAAAACCGAACGAACTTCTTACTTTACCTAATATATAGATAACCCAGAGTTTTGGACTTGTAATGTCGTGGCTGGAGAGAATATGCGTCGAGGAAAAGAGAGGTTTGAACGAATTCGTCACTCATGTAGAAAAACAAAACTCTGACAAGTCGAAAAATAGCGTGATCTACTGCAGAAATTTGTTAGAAATTTGCTTCTAGAGAAAGCTTCAGCGATTCAGAAGCGTGCATAGTTCCATAAATTTTATTTGAATTTAAATAAACCACTAATTGAGATTGCCTCGATACTTGATTTTTAAAATTTCATTCTATTTGGGGCCACCTCCAGGAATCACCTTCAATTTAACAACCTTCAGATGAACCAGATATCAACGTGTCAATTCCGAATATCGATATCAGTCTCTCTGGTGTCAGTCAACGTGCACGTGATCTTGGCAATCTTCAGCTCAATAACATACCGACTTAATGGACTCCCTAACTCTTCGCATAATCTCTAGTCAAAAAGAACAGTCTTTGACAAAATCAAAGCTTGTACAGGAACATAAGAGTATCACTGTGCAGTTCAGCTGAATGCATATAATGCAGTGCATGAGTTCTTCTCCCTTCCCACAGTGCCTGTGGAGTGAAATTTAAGTAAAATGATAGTATTGTTTGTTGTTATTATTTTGACTTTAACTGGTGCTTGTGGTTGAGTTTGGTTAGTTCGTTAGAGTTCTTGTTTTAATTTTTCATTGGTTGCTCATGCTAAATAAGTACCCACACACACACACACACATACACTCATATACAACCTGAGTTAGTTTGTGCATATTTGCTTACTTGTTGTTATTGTTGTTTTTCAATTACCCATTTTAAAATAATAGCAACAGCAATGAAAGAAACGAAGAAATTCCGAAAAGTCTATAAGCAAAGAAGTCACGCGCCACACCTTTTTTGTTGCATTTGCATTTACACTCACACACACACACCCACCCACCTTGACAATGCAGACAAGTATTGCTGGAACACCCTGTGCTGTATTCCTCCTTTGTAGAATTCAGCCACATTTCCAGTATTTGAGGTGTGTTGCATGCAATTGTACTTGCCACAAAATGACATATGTCAAAGGACACACAGCAGTTTCCAGTATGTATGTCTGTGTTTGTGTCTCTGTGTGTGTATGGTGTGTACTGCTGTGTGATTGCTTTTGCGTATTTTACTCTGTTAATGGCATTGTTTGGTCAGTTGAGGTCAGAAGAAAATTAATTGAAATGATAAGTTTTTTTTTTTTTTTTGTTTTGCGAGAGGGAAAGCGGCACCTCCGTTTTTTGCATACGAAATGCTCGCCTTTCATTTAAATTGAATTTATTATATGGTAAGCGGAACTGACTGCTAAAAGCACAATAAATGCAGGTATTGGGTGAAACTTAAGGTTCTAGCGAGGTTTTGGTGCACAACAAGGCAATCGCTAACCCTGCAAATAAGGTAGTCGAGTAGCTAGTTATATTTGCTGCCATGTGGCAAGCCATTCGCTCGAAATATATTTTTTCTTCACGGTCACGCCTCGACAGTTTTTTTTGAAGATCCATCAGCTATAGAGAGATGTCTTTACTCAACCATCTAAAGGTTTCGGACTTTTAATTTTTCTTGCTAATTCATTTTAAAAATCTTATTCATTTCAATCAGGTTAACAAATTTATTCTTAAGTAAGCTAACAACAAATCTTAAAAAAAAAATTTAACAAATTGATAAATTTAGATTTTTTTTAAGTTTAAATATTAGGTCAAGTAAAAATCTCGTTCGGATTTTATTTAAGATATGACGATATTTTCAATAGTACTAGTGTTACGTATCGCATCATGTCATACTATACGTGTTTATTCGCGCTAAAAGTTTGTATTTGACAGTTTTTCGATTGATTGACTCAGTACGTTGTGAGCGCTCGTCAAAGATGGACACCAGCAAAGAGAAAATTCACTATATTTTACACATTTTCTTCGATCAAGGCGAAAAAGCAGCCAAAGCGGCTGAGAAAATTAATTTAGTTTATGGGCCCGATACTGTAAACGAACGTGTAGCACAAAAGTGGTTTGCTAGGTTCCGTTCCGGTAATTTCGATGTCAAAGATGCACCACACATGCGATAAAATCATGGAAATAGAGGAAACAGACCGTCACGTGAGCACTTATTTAATTGCTGAGGAACTGAAGATAAGCCAGAAAACCGTTTGGAGCCATTTGCATAACCTTGGATTCAAAAAGAAGCTCGATGTTTGGGTGCCACACGAACTAACGCAAAAAAAAAACATGATGGACCGAGTTTCCATCTGCGAATCGTTGCTGAATCGCAACAAAATCTACCCATTTTTGAAGCGTTTGGTGGCTGGCGCTGAAAAGTGGATCACTTACGACAACGTTAAGCGAATTCGGACGTGGTCGAAACGTGATGAGCCGGCGGAAACGGTGGCTAAGCCAGGATTGACGGTCAGGAAGGCTTTGCTGTGTGTTTGGTGGGATTGGCAAGGAATCATCTACTACGTGCTGCTTCCCTATGGCCAAACGCTCAATTTGGCCCTCTACTGCCAAAAACTGGACCGCTTGAAGGCAGCACTCATCCAGAAGAAGCCATCTTTTTTCAACAGAGACCGAATTGTGTTCCATCAGGACAACGCCAGGCCACACATGTATTTGGTGACGCGCCAGAAGCTTCAGGAGCTCGGATGGGAGGTCCTAATGCACTTACATTATAGTCCGGACCTGGCACCAAGTGATTACCATCTTTTCCTGTCCATGGCGAGCCCGCTTAATGGTGAGAAGTTTGCCTCAAGAGAGGCCTGTGAAAATAGGCTCTCCGAGTTAATGATGTTGGCATCTCGCTGGCAACAAGTTTACGAACAAAACGGCGCATATTTGACTTATATTGGAGAAATGTACACAAAGTTATCATATTTTGAAAAATCAATAAAACCCGAACGAACTTTTTACTTTACCTAATATAATGTTATCAAACGAGGCCTTCTTCTTCCTCTGCTTCGATCGGCGGGTGCTTCATCAAACACTTTCAAAGCTGGAGTATTATTATCCATCCTGACCACATGACCTAGCCAGCGTAGCCGCTATTGCATGATCCGCTGAACTATGTCAATGAAACAAAGTTTTTTTTTTAAATACAACTTTTTGGTGATTCACTCTTCATAAAGTTCTCATTCAACTAAATCGCTTTCAATCCTTTCTATACAAACATCATTGGAATAATTCTAAAAAAAAAGTTCTATGAGAAAAAAAATAATTAGTGAGTTTTTACATTAAACAAATGAGCAACTACCATGAGACGAGACTCTTCATTTATACATTTTTACTTCAAATTACAGAACTAGAACTTTTTATTGCACACAAAAGCACTCATTAAATTGTAAAATAGCGAAACATAAAAACTAGTACAATTTGAATGTATGTAAATTTTTACGAAATTTCATTTCCCAATAAAATTTGTTTGGTATTTTAACAATTTCTACCGAATTTTAAATCTAACTTCAAGCCACGCCCATACATGCACACACTGGCTATGGTATTGTGCTGTAATCAGCAAAAAATAAATACTTTCACTGCATGCCAACTCAGCTGAATGGTCGGTCAGTCGGCGACCTGTCAGGCAAGGTGGCATTCTCACATACGCACACATACCCGAAGGTCTTAGTACCCTATAGAGAAGGAAACTAGTTGTTAAATAGCATATTTTAGCGAATGGTATATTAAACATGACGATATACCAAGAAATGCAAACAGTCCGACGTTACATCAGCTTCATACTAGTTAAATACTAGTTCGTTTATAAATTTTCAACCGAGAATGTCAACTTTTCCAAGCTAATTTCTGACAAATAATAAAAGCTCTTCAAAAATAATCCATTAAACGTTCGAAGGAGGTTTTTGTTGTAATACAAACCGTATACCGAAAATTCAACAGTTACAAATCGCTTTCTTCTAAAGAGATTTTCACCGCAGGTTAATAGCAAACGAATACAAATTAAGTGAATTTTTGTTTGAGTATTTTCCGGCTGGTACATATGCATGTATCTATGGTATGTATATATGTGCACGCCCACGTTGTACAACGGAAAGGCATTCAACAATTTCATTTCCGCTATTTGGCCTGCTGTTCTCTTTTTCACAGCTGGCAACACTGTTGCATGCAACAAGCAAAAATATCGTAGTAAATACGTTTGGGGAATTTGCGAATGTGCTTATTCGGTCAATACGAATGCGCATACGTGTACATACTAACATGGTTGCTGACTAACCTTTCAAATGTGCAACATCGAATTAACCTATTCACCTAAGTACAACATACTCGTGTTGCATTGGGTCTCGTGTTGCATGAATTGTGTTTCATGACTTGTGTTTTATTCACATGTGCAATGAGTTGTTGATTTTCATGTTTGGAAAATCTGAAAAAAAAAAAAAATTTTTTTAATTTTATTGAAAGTTTGCCAAATTTGTACATAATTTAATTTCCGGTTTGTGCTTTGTTTTGCGAATTCTCGCTTTATGTATATATATATATACTTTTGAGCTACGATATAATTTTCTACACCTTAAATTTCTTATTTTCCAACCACGTCAATTCATAAGACTTTCGGCCCATTAGTCTTAAAAATCTTTAGAAGGCTGCTTGGCAGCTATATACGCCTAAATCTACCCCCATACAGCCTTTTGAGAAAGCAGCACACTTACTCTAAGGGAAGTCTGTCGATACAGCCTTACATGGTTTGGTCGTGTGCATCGAAAAAGGACTTGCCTTGAAAGAGTATACGCTTGGTATCTTCCTCGACATTTAAGATGTTTTTAGCAAAAATCTTCCTGAATTTTATCGCCACTACTGTGGACTTACAGTTTATACTAAACCGCCTCCGAACGGCTGATGGTTTTTTTACGAGGAGCCTTTATTTCACGTCAGAAATATACTCGGAGGGGCTGACATTCCCTGCCGAGGGGAAACCGCAATTAAAAAATTTAACTTAATTTTTTAATTAAATTAATTTTCTGTAACATATGGATCTTGGTCGTATCATGTTTTGAACCCTGGCCTTTCAAATGGCAGTACACAATACTAACCACTCGGCTACCGCAGTCGCCGAGTTTTTAATTTAATTTAGTTTAATTTAGTGTTATTTAAATTAATTTTGTCATTTTATTTTATTTTATATTATTTTATTTTATTTTATTTTATTTTATTTTATTTTATTTTATTTTATTTTATTTTATTTTATTTTATTTTATTTTATTTTATTTTATTTTATTTTATTTTATTTTATTTTATTTTATTTTATTTTATTTTATTTTATTTTATTTTATTTTATTTTATTTTATTTTATTTTATTTTATTTTGTTTAATTAAATTATATTTTATTTTATTTTATTTTATTTTATTTTATTTTATTTTATTTTATTTTATTTTATTTTATTTTATTTTATTTTATTTTATTTTATTTTATTTTATTTTATTTTATTTTATTTTATTTTATTTTATTTTATTTTATTTTATTTTATTTTATTTTAATTTATTTTATTTTATTTTATTTTATTTTATTTTATTTTATTTTATTTTATTTTATTTTATTTTATTTTATTTTATTTTATTTTATTTTATTTTATTTTATTTTATTTTATTTTATTTTATTTTATTTTATTTTATTTTATTTTATTTTATTTTAATTTATTTTATTTTATTTTATTGTATTTTATTTTATTTTATTTTATGTTATTTTATTTTATCTTATTTTATTTTATTTTATTTCACTTTATTTTATTTTATTTTGTTTTATTTATTTTATGTTATTTTATTTTATTTCATTTTATTTTATTCTTTAATGTTATTTTATTTTAATTCATTTTGTTTAATTTAATTTAGTTTAATTTAATGTTATTTAATTTAATTTAATTTTATTATATTTTTTTTATTTTATTTTATTTTATTTTATTTTATTTTATTTTATTTTATGTCATTTTATATTAATGTATTTTATTTTATTGCACATACATATATAACTGCAAGTAAATATATTTTTATACAAATATATCGTCAGTATTATTACAAGGCTTATTTTTTGTAATCATTTCCATTATAATCCACCGTACTGTATTTCCCTACTCTTACTTTTACGTCCCTTTTATTTCATTTTCTCCCTCTTTTTCCATGCAGGGCCACTTTTTTTTTGGCCTCCGGTGATTGGCTGTTTGTGGTATCGAAATTATATTTTCTTAGTTCGGTAACTTAATTCCATTTGATTCGATTTGATTTTATTTCATTTCATTTTATCTTATTCTACTTTATTAGATTTGAATTGCTTATTTACTCGCTTATTCCTTTCATATTTTAACCAGCCAGCGGCTCATCATGATGCGCATTTTTTTTTTTTATTCTCTCATAGTTGAATTTCCCTTTCTGTTTTTCTTTTGTAATGGGAGTCAGCCAATCAACCGATGATGTTCTTCATTGCACTGCCTTAATATTATTCATTTTATTTCATTGGAAAATGTTTTACTTTATTTTTTCTTTTATTTTTGCACTGCTTTTTATTGCTTTTATCGAATTTATTATAATTAGATGAGTTCTTTACCCGGTGCTTAATGTAAAACTTTATTTGAGCATGTACATATGTACATACATACATATTTATATATATGAACAAATTTTACAGCTTTCATTGAGAGAACTAAAATAAACTTTTATATATAAAATTGCTTTTAAAAATGTATACTTATAAAATTTGACATTTTGTAAAAAAAAAGTAATTACAAAATTTTGTATGTTTATTATTTGAAAGTTTTGTCGACTAAGTTTTTTTTCCAATAAAAATCAAATTGTTTAAATTAAATTTTCTATTAAAAAATTTATTCCTGAGTTAAGCTCATGAGAACAAAAGTTTAAAAAACTTATTTTTGACAAATCAGAACTAATTACGCGCTGGTAAAGCATGACAATGCATATGAGTAATACTTACATTTATTTATCTTGTATACATATTACTATACCTTTGTTAATATGGAATAATATATTGTAGGTATATACTTTATATCAGAAAGTTCAGAAGGATGAGCTAAGTGTTTAGCCATGTCCATCTTTGTGTTTGGCCGTCTGTTTGTATAAAAACCACTCAGTTTTGAGATATTTCAACCTAATTCGCGCAGCAGATATATTTTTATATTGTATTAATCATTTGTCGGAGCCGATCACATCGGGCTACCATAACATAGATATACCTTCTGCTCAAATATAAACGAGACTGGTTGTTTTTGGTAAAATAATCGCGTACAAGGCGAGACGTATGAGCAACCATTTTCGAACAAGTCGAGCAGACACACGTCTCATGCCCAAAACATCGTGAATAATGCTATGAGCGGATCCATTTGATATGTTGAGCTCACTAGCTATCTCTCTTTCAGTCACACGACGATTTTCCAACACAATTTTCTTTACTTTTTCGACGTTTTCTTCGTTTATTGACGTTGCTGGACGACGATCATGGGGCAAGTTCTCCAGCGATGTACGGCCGTCCTTGAACGACTTATACCAATCAAAAATACGTGCACGTGATAGGCAAGACACCCCATATGCCTTCTGCAACATTTTCATTGCGTCCGTCGCACTTATTCCATTGGAATAACAAAATTTCAAACAAACTCTTTTGCTCAACGTTAATTTCCATAGTAAAATTCGAGAAACACACTCGAGGTTGACTTGTTTACAGTGCCGTAAAAAAAAACTATGTGACAGATCGCTCTCAAATTTGACATGTAAACATATAACAGTCCTGCCAACCTAAGCAAAAAAAAGTATGGCCATATCTCGTGTCCTTGTCGAGTTATGGATAAAGTCTCGTTTATATTTGAGCAGAAGATAATTCATTTCAAATTAGTACCGAAAACCGAGATGTTGAGATATAAGGAATTTTTTTTTCTTTTTAATTTAATTTAATTTAATTAAATTTAATTTGTTTTAATTTAATTTAATTTAATTTAATTTAGATTAATTTATTTTAATTTAACTTAATGTTATTTACTTTAATTGAATTTTATTTTGTTTTATTTTTTTTGTATTTAATTTAATTTAATTTAATTTATTTTAAAGTTTGTTATTTTAATTTAGATTAATATATTTTAATTTATTTTATTTTATATAATTTTATTTTATTTTATTGTATTTGATTTTAATTTATTTTATTTTATTTCATTTTATTTTATTTTTTTTTGTATTTAATTTAATTTAATTTAATTTATTTTAAAGTTTGTTATTTTAATTTAGATTAATATATTTTAATTTATTTTATTTTATATAATTTTATTTTATTTTATTGTATTTGATTTTATTTTATTTCATTTTATTTTATGTTATTTTATTTTATTTTATTTTATTTTATTTTATTTTATTTTATTTTATTTTATTTTATTTTATTTACTTAATTTAATTTACTTTATTTTTTTAATTTAATTTAATTTAATTTAATTCAATATAATTTAATTTAATTTATTTTAGTTTAATTTAATTTAATTTATTTTAGTTTAATTTAATTTAATTTAATATAATTTAATTTGATTTAATTTAATTTAACTTAATGTAATTTAATTTAATTTTATTAAATTTAATTTTATTTAATTTATTTTAATTTAATTTAATTTAATTTAACTTAATTATTTTATTTTAATTTAATTTATTTTAATTTATTTTAATTTAATTTAATTAATTTAATTTAGTTAAATTTTTTCGGCGTCTTCTTTAGTGAATGGAGTTTTTTAAAGAAAAAGAAAGACTTCTCTCGATTACGTAGGCTTCCAATGTATTATGAAGAACATAAGAAAATTACGTTTGCTTCGTATTGTAAATTCAAAAAGTCGTGTTTAATGCCAAGCCTCCACAACACGGGCATTTGCCAGGGGCTTTTTGTTTACTTAAAGTTTTTCTTTTTTTTTTTTCAAAGTCAACAAATACATAATAAGTCAAATACCCGCAGGCTGCGGTAACTGTAAATGAAAAGAAAAATATTTACAATAACACACACTTCACAACAAATGAAAAGTCAACGTCGTGTCGTAGTGTTGGCTAGTGAGTTCGGGCTTTTTTCACTAATTAAAATAAACAGAAATGTGATTCGCGTACAGTGGAGACTGCTGGGATGTGTCAAGTATGTTCTGCGAAAACAAAATGTTGAAAATACGGCACCAAGAACAGCAATTGTTGTCGATCCTAGCAACTGTAGTCGCATTCAATAACAACCCAACAACACCGCAAATTCGGTAGCCGCAGCCAGCTCAACGACCAAGCAAACTGGTAACTGCTATAGCCTCACCACCACAAGGTTGAATGCCAACTCTAATTAAGCCTTAAATGTCAACCGGGCAACGGTAGCAAAAACAATAACAACAATAGTAGCTGCGGCTTGCAAGCGTCCGCCATTTTGGTCTAAAAGCACAGCAACATAACAAAAGCTCTGTTGAGAATTGTTGTAATTGTAATGTATTGCAACTATGCTTGTTGTTGGTGCTATTGTTGTTATTGCATTACATCATTGTGCTTTACGCCGTAACGGTAGCCTTTATTGTTGTTTCTGAGCCGTGTTTGTCCGCTCCACTTAATGCAACGCCGTCGGCACGCATGCATTGACGGCCGCTGTCAGCTGCCCCTACTCTCTCTCCGCGCTACAATGACGTTGGCAGCGTTGACTGGTGAATGTGCCGAGCGTTGAGTGCTCAGCTTTGAGTGTTGATTGTTGGGTGCTGAGAGTTGAGCGTTGAGGTTCACACACTGGTGTCCAGCTCAACTATGGCGTCAAGTGTCTTCGTTGTTGTTATTGTTGTTGCCGTAGTAACTGTGATTGTTGCTGCTATTGCTGGTGGCATTTCAATTGCATTTGACCCCGCATTGCATTTGTTGACATGGCATTGACACGAGAGTGCGCCCCGATGCGCCATCTTTCACCAGATATCAACCGTCAGCCGTCAACCATCAGCCATCAACCGTCGGCCATCGGCCATCAGCCAACACAACCACTCAACCGCCCTCACCTCGGCGGTGCTTTGCGAGCTTCAGTTTGATCATTATGTAAGCTCAAATGTATTGTTGTCTGCAGTGGTGGCATATTCTTTACTGCCCAACTGCCTTGCTGATGCACACTTTTTCTATTGTTTGTTTTGTTTTTATTTTTTAATATTTTTTTCTTATATTTTTTTAGTTTATTTTGTTATTCCATTTGAGTTCAACGCAAATAGTGTGAATGGCGCAATAAATTTTTTTGTGCAATTCCTTTAATTGGCCGCAGAGTTCACATTTCTTTAGCAAAGACTCAGCATTCATTTCATTATTTCTCCACTTTATTTACTTAAATTTGAGATTTTTTTCATTTTCTACTCAAAAGTGTTGACATTTTATACATTCTTGAATTTTATTTATGTACTTCTCTGCTGTGAGCAAGGCTTCTGAGGAGTTCCTACTGAAGGTCTACTCGTATCGACTCTCATGGTTAAGAGGCTACCAATTGACCTTAGAAGCTAATGGTGTATGGTACATAGAAATAGATAAATAAATAATTTTTTATTACACATATTGTAAAAAATCGTCGTTGAAGCTACTATTTTTGTTAACAATTTTCAACTATTACTGACAATAATTAAAAGGAAAAGGGGATGTGGCCATATGTAGAAGTTCACGCAAGTGAGGAAAGTTTTTGACTGCCATTCACCTGGGAGTGGCCAGAAACGATTCTTGTGCATATGGTTCAAGCAGCTCACGACGTCCGGTCTTAGACCACGTATCCCCTGGGTAGCCAACGAACATCCGTTTGGAGGCGAGCTAAAGTGAGAAGGCGAATCCCATGCGGTTGTGCGTAGCGTTTGGAACTCACCAAATGAAAAAACAACCCAATGAAAAGCCGATTTCAGCCTCGGCTGAGAGACCCCCTTTTGATGACGACCCCGCAAATGTTTTAAAGATTACGATTTTAGGGCATACACCTGTAATGTCCGGTCCCATAATTGGGAAGGTGTCGCTGCCCAGCTGGTTGATGTCCTCATAAAATTAAAGGCTGACATCACTGCCGTTTTGAGAAATGCGATGGATGGGACAAGGACGGAAGAAGGTGGGTTCTTGTGAATTTTACCACTGCGGCCATATAAAAGAGCGCAAATTTGGTGTCGGATTCGTGGTGGGAGAGATACTCCGTCGCCTAGTACTGGCACTCTGGTGGATGAGCGTCTCGCCACAATCAGCTTCAAAACGAAATTCTTTAACACCACGCTGATTTGCGCCCACGCTCCGAAGGAAGAGAAGGACGATGTGACCAAGGATGCCTTTTACGAGCGCCTCGAACACACTTATGAGCGCTGCCCCTGCCACGACGTCAAATTGTGCTTGGCGACTTTAACGCTAGGGTGGGCACGTCTGTCGGAAAATTGAGCCTCCCCGACGAAACGTCCCCAAATGGGCTGAGGCTGATCGACTTCGCCGGGGCTCGAAATATGGTTGTCCGTAGCACTAGATTCCAGCACAAAAAAATTCATCAAGCTACTCCAGATCTGAAAATTTTCAACCAGATCGATAATGTTGTTATAGACGGAAGACATGTATCCAGTGTTTTACAAGGTCTCAACATTGACTTGGATCACTATCTTGTCGCAGCGAAGATACGCACGCGCCCCGGTGTATCGAAGAACGCCCGTCAACAAACACAAGGAAGGTTCGACGTTGAAAAGTTGCAATCAAAGCAGATTTACACTCCTGCTCTCCGAGAGCTCTCATCAGCAACTCTGTATACGGGAACTGTGGGACGGCAACTCAAACTCCCGACGTACAGCTGCAAGCGAAACTATTGGATTTCGGAAAGGTCGCAAAAACAGCTGGTGCGATGAAGACTGCCGTGTCGCAGTAGAGAGAAAACAGACTGCCTACCTCGCAACGTTACGATCGACCACAACACGTGCGGGACGGGATAGATACCGAGAACTGAAGAGGAAAGCAAGACGCGTCTACAGGCAAAAAAAGAAAGAGGCCGAGATGCGCGAGTACGAAGAGCTTGAGAAGCTGGCCGACAAGGGTAATTCTCGAAAATTCTACGAAAAGATATGGCGACATACAGAAGGTTTCAAGACCGGAGCAAACTCTTGTAGGACCCAGGGAGGTGAGCTGGTGACAGATGCCCAGAGTATACTCGATTTATGGAGGGAGCACTTCTCCAGCCTGCTGAATGGCAGTGAAGAGGAAACACACAAAGATGATGAACCCGAAACTCCAATTGATGATGATGGAAAAGTTGTTCCATTACCAGACCATGAAGAAGTTAGAATAGCAATCGTTCGCTTAAAAAACAAAAAAGCGGCAGGGGTACCGATGGATTACCGGCCGAGTTATTCAAATACGGCGGGGAAGAACTGATCAAGTGCATGCATCAGCTTCTTTGCAAAATATGGTCCGATGAACGCATGCCCGACGATTGGAATTGTGATTGGAAGAGTGTTCTGCCCAATCCACAAAAAAGGCGATCCCACAGTGTGCGCCAATTAACGTGGGTTAAGCCTCCGTAATATCGTCTATAAGGTCTTATCAAGCGTATTGTGTGAAAGACTAAAGCCCACCGTCAACAAACTGATTGGACCTTATCAGTGTGGCGTTAGACCTGGTAAGTCAACCATTGACCAGATATTCACCATACGCCAAATCTTGGAAAAGACCCGTGAAAAGAGAATCGACACCCACCACCTTTTCGTCGATTTTAAAGCCGCCTTCGACAGCACGAATAGGAGCTGCCTTTATGCCGCTATGTCTGAATTTGGAATCCCCGCAAAACTTATACGGCTATGTAAACTGACGTTAAGCAACACTAAAAGTTCCGTCAGGATCGGGAAGGACCTCTCCGAGCCGTTCGATACCAAACGAGGTTTCAGACAAGGTGATTCCTTATCGTGTGACTTCTTTAATTTATTGCTGGAGAAAATAATATGAGCTGCAGAGCTAAATAGAGAAGGTACAATCTTTTACAAGAGTGTACAGCTGCTGGCGTACGTCGATGATATCGACATTATTGGCCTCAACAACCGCGCCGTGAGTCCTGTTTTCTCCAGACTTGATAAAGGGTCTGGTAGTGATTAAGGGCAAGATGAAACATCTCCTGTCATCACTCAAACGTCATCGCATTCGCGACTCGGCTCCCACGACACTTTTGACAGTCATAACTTCGAGGTCGTAGATAATTTCGTCTATCTAGGAACCAGCATTAATACCAACAACAATATCAGCCTTGAAATCCAACGCAGAATCACTCTTGCCAACAGGTGCTACTTTGGGCTGAGTAGGCAATTGAAAAGTAAAGTCTTCTCTCGACGAAGGAAAACCAGACCCAACGAGTCCCTCATCGTTCCCGTCCTGCTATATGGTGCGGAGGCATGGACGATGACAACATCTGATGAGTCGGTGTTGGGAGTTTTCGATAGAAAGGTTTTGCGAATACCGCAGACAATGGAATGAAGAGCTGTACAAGCTAAACAATGATAGTTACATACGTGTGGTTCAGCGAATGAAGAGACAGCGGCTATGATGGCTAGGCCATGTAGTTCGGATGGATACGAATACTCTAGCTTTGAAAGATGCAGTACCCGCCAGTGGAAGCAGAGGAAGACCTCCACTCCGTTGGAAAGAAGGACCTGACTGTACTTGGTATTTCCATCTGGCGCCAAACAGCGTAAAGAAGAAACGAATGGCGCAATGTTGTTAACTAGGCTATAATCGCGTAAGCGGTGTCCACGTCAGTACAGTAAGTAAGTAAGTATATAATAAATTTATTTGCAAAACCGAAAAACTAAACTTCACCTAGTGATTGTTGTTAACCTTGCAACATAAAATTGCTGATGTCACATTAATGTAGAAATTTATTTTAAATTTTTGTTCAGCAACTTTTATTTATTTATTTCTATTTTTTTATTTCTATATTTTTTTGTGGCACCTTTTTTTCGCTAAACCGCTTTTGCCACTTTTGCATTCAACAACATTTTGCTGTGTGCGCGCTAAATTTGCACGTTATTTTTGTGGTATGCCACATGACATTACATCGTTTGTGTTGCACTACTACTTATGTTTTGCATATAAATATAAAGTATGTACACGTATGTATGGTATGTATGTATTGAAGAATGTGTGTTGCAAACGCATTCATTGCTTGTGGCATATCTTAATTTTTTGTTATGCTTTGCAACTAGAACTGTGTGTGTGTGTACATGTGTGTGTGTGTGTATGCATGTTTTTTGTTGGTTTTGGTTTGCTGCTTGCGACCTGCTTATGCACATGCCATCATCGTGTTGCATGAATGACATGAGTGCTGCACATTTTCATGTAATTAGGGTGAAGTGGCAATGTACATATATACATACATATGTACATATTACGTGTAAGTAGATGTCCTCATTCAAATGTCCCTACGCCACTGCCATACAACAACCAAAACACTTTGCATTTTCATTCGTCACATTTCATTGCACTTGCAACTGCAAGCATGTGTGTGGCATGGCATAGAAAATGTATATTTCTGTTTCTTATTTGCGGTTGCCTAACGGTGTCGTCCTTCATGTGGCAACAAATAGTTCATTTGCTCGAGTATGTCATACTTTTGCTTTCACGCTGCTTCTCACTGCTCTACTTCTCTTTCTTACAAGCAATCCAACGATTTTTATTTTTTTTTTCCTCAACCAGCGCCTAAAATGCTGCTACACTACACCAGCTGCCTTATTTGTGTGATGTGGACCTTCTTCATAACTACTCATTCATTTTAGTTGCAGTTGTTGTTGCTGCTACTAATTTCCGCACTTTTTTTGCATTGAAATCACATTTTCACACAACTTAATTGACTGCAAAGTTTATTTGATTTTCTTTTTTTTTTTTCATTTCTAATTCCTACGCGTTACTGCCCGCCTCTGCTCACCTTCAAGCTTTTGATTCATATTCTATATGCGAACGTGTGGAATTTCTTTGCATCAAGTGCAAGTTTGTGCAAGTAAAAGTGTTTTCTATGGTAATTCGAAAGTATGCGTGTGTGTGAGTGTGGGTGTGGGGTTTGTAATTTCTACGAATCTTAGTCTTGTGTGCTCGGTTTTGCTCTTGAGAAAATTACATTCTAATGAAGTTGAAATTGAAAATTGCGGTTAATCTCTTTCGAGTGGCAAATGAAGAACTTGTGCTGATGTTAATGGCAAGAAATCACACTTGTGCATACCATGTAAATACTCTTACAAATATACAGTTAGCTTGAGAAAATGAAGGTATTCATTTTAGTCATTCATTTTCCTCATTTATTTTCAAAAACATCAAGGCCATTGGCGTAGTTCAATAACTACCACCAGCACCACTTCAAACACACTTCCAACAATAAACATTTAACTAATTTCAAAATTGAATTTTGTGGTTAAGTGGAATGGAAGTTTAGTTACGTCATATCTAAATTTTACAACATTTTCATGTAGACGAATGTCGACTTAAGGGTTTGCTTTCATTTCTGTAAAATAACTTTTTTTTTATTTTTTGTAAAATAACTTTTCTCACTTTTTTTACTTTTCCCTGAACACGATTTTTTTCATTTTGGTTAATCCTGTCATGAGTTTAACGATCACGCAGATGCCACTTTTTTTCAAGAGGTCACCGCACATGAAGTCACAATGGCTGAGTTAAAAATATTTTCCTTCAACTTTACTTTTCTAGACCTACATAGGTATTACAAAAGTTTAGTTCAATGTCAATAAGATTTATTGAAAAATAGTTTCACTTCGATAACGAACAACATAACCAAATCGAACATGTTGTTATGGAGCGATGACAGGTCTTCGGAACCTAACATCGGCTCGAACTACTATTTTGACGCAGCGAAGATGTTTTTGCAAGCTACAAATACAAAGGACACCAACCTATAACATAGCTGCATTAGAAAACACGAAAGGAACTATCCTTAATCCATACTTTTTACGACTGAATAAGCTGAAGCTACTCAATATCAAATATATAGTCAGATTTGGGAAAATCACTTCGGAGGCGTTCAGTACCAAAAGATGTTTCAAACAACTTAGTTCTTACTTACTTACTGCACTGGCGTTGACACCGCTTACGCGATTATAGCCGAATTTATAAGATTGCGCCATTCACTTATTAATTTCTTTCGCTGTTCAGCCAGGTCCTTCTCTACCTGGTCTTTCCAGCGGAGTGGAGGTCTTCCACTTCCTATGCTTCCACCGGCGGGTCCTGCAACGAAAACTTTCTAAGCTGTAGTGCTCGTATCCATCCGAACCACATGACCTAGCCAGCGTAACCGCTGCTTCTTGGTTCGCTAAACTACCATATATTGCCGTTTAACTCGTACAGCTCATCATTAAATCGTCTGTGATATTCGCCGTTGGCAACTCGAAGAGGATCATAAATCTTACGCAAAACCTTTCACTCGAAAACTCCCAACACCGACTCATCAGTTGTTGACATCGTCCATGCTTCTGCACCATATAGAAGGACGGGAACAATGACTTGTAGAGTTTGAATTTCGTTCGCCGATAGAGGACTTTACTTTTCAATTGTCAACTTAGTCCAAAGTAGCACCTGTTGGAAAGAGTGATTCTACGCTGGATTTCAAGGCTAACATTATTATTGGTGTTGATGCTGGTTTCTAGATAGACGAAATTATCTACGACCTCGAAGTTATGACTTTCAACGGCGACTTAAGAGCCAAGTCGCGAATGCGATGACTGTTTGTTTGATGACAGGAGATATTTCGTCTTGCCCTCATTCACTACCAGACCCATGCGCTTCGCTTCTTTATCAAGTTTGGAGAAAGCAGAGCTCAACGCCTGGTTGTTGAGGTCAATAATGTCGATATCATCGGCGTACGCCAGCAGCTGTACACTCTTATAGAATATTGTACCATCTCTATTTAGCTCTGCAGCTCGTATTATTTTCTCCAGAATTAAAAAAATCACACGATAAAGAATCCCCCTGTCTGTAGCCTTGTTTGGTATCGAACGGCTTGATCTTGACGGAACTTTTAGTACTGCTTAAGGTCAGTTGACACAGCTGTATAAGTTTTGCGGAGATACCAATTTCAGACATAGCGGCGTAAAGACATCAGTTATAAAGCCACGCTGATAAGGTCCCATAAGTTTGTTGACGGTGGGCTTTAGTCTTTCACCTTATATGCGATATTAAGGAGGCTTATTCCACGGTAATTGGCGCAGATTGTGAGGTCCTCTTTTTTATAGATAGGGCAGAGCACACTTAAATTCCAATCGTCGTGCATGCTTTCGTCCGACCATAGACCGTCAACTCCAGCCGCTTGGTTGTTTTTTAAGCAAGCGATTGCCATTCAAACTTCTTCATGGTCAGGTAATGGACCATCTTTTCCATCGTGTTCGATTCACTCCATAAATTCAATATGCTCTGGGCAGCAGTAGCTAGATCACCTCTTTGTGTCCCACAGGAGTCTGCTCCGGTCTTGAAGCCTTCTGTAAGTCGTCGTATCTTCTCATAGAATTTTCGAGAATTACCCTTGTCGGCCAGCTTCTTAAGCTCTTCATACTCACGCATCTCGGCCTCTTTCTTTTTTGTTTGCAGATGCGACTTGCTTCTTGCTTCTTCAGCTCTCGGTATCTATGCCATCCCGCACATGTTGTGGTCGATCGCAACGTTGCGAGGTAGGCAGTCTGTTTTCTCTCCACTGCGACACGGCAGTTCTCATTGTACCAGCTGTTTTTGCGACCTTTCCGAAATCCAATAGTTTCGCTTGAAGCTGTACGTCGGGAGTTTGAGTTGCCGTCCCACAGTTCCCGTATACCGAGTTGCTGACGAGTGCTCACAGAGAGCAGGAATGCAAGTCGAGTAGTAAACCGCTCAGCGATCTATTGGGATTGCAGCTTCTTGACGTCAAGCTTTCCTTGTGTTTGGTGATGGGCGTTCTTCGATACACAGAGACGGATGCGTGTCTTCTTTGCCACAAGACAGTGGTCCAAGTCGATGTTAGGACCTCGGAACGTACGCACATCTAAAACATGTCTTCTGTCTATCACAACATGATCGATCTGATTTATTGCTTTTCGATCAGGTAACAGCCAAGTAGCCTGATGTATTTTCTTGTGCTGGAATGTATTATATCCGGCCCTAGCGAAGTCGATTAGCCTCAACCCATTAAGTCGAGTTGGGAATTTCGAATACAGCAACCGATGGAACGATGAGCTTTACGAGATATACGGCGACGTTGACATAGTTCAGCGAATTAAAAAACAGCGGCTCCGCTGGCTAGGTTAAGTGATCCGTATGGATAAGAATAGCCCTGCGATGCAGTGCCCACCAGTGGAAGCAGAAGAAGAGAAAGGTCTTCACTCCATTGGAAAGCCAGATAAAGGAGGACCTAGCTATACCTGGTATTTCCAATAGCCACCGAACTGCGAAGAGAAGAAATGAATAGTGCACTGTTGTAATATTAGGTAAAGTAAAAAGTTCGTTCGGTTTTTTTTTATGCAAATGGTTCCAAACGGTTTTCTGGCTTTAGTTCCTCAGCAATTAAATAAGTGCTCACGTGACGGTCTGTTTCCAATATTTCCATGATTTTATCGCAATTTTCGACGACAGGCCTCCCGACTCGTGGTGCATCTTTGACATCGAAATTACCGGAACGGAACCTAGCAATCCTAGCTAAATGAATTTTTTCAGCCGCTTTGGCTGCTTTTTCGCCTTGATCAAAGAAAAATTGTAAAATTTAACGAATTTTCTCTTTGCTGGTGTCCATATTTGACGAGCGCTCACAACGTACTGAGTCAATCAATCGAAAAACTGACAAAGACAAACTTTTAGCGCGAATAAATACGTTTTCAGCGCCGTATAGTATGATATGATGCGATACGTAACACTAGTACTATGGACAATAACGCCAGCTCTTAGATAAAAACCGAACGAACTTTTTACTTTTCCTAATATATTGTATAATCGCCAGTAAAGAATAGGAAATAGTGTTCAACTTTGTCTCTTTAAAAAGCATTTTTTTACTTAATAGACCATTGAGAAAAATCTTAAGTAAAGCTTTTTGAGGTGGTCCAGCAAACTCTTGTTCTATACTCAAGTATTTAAAAGCGTTGTCTTTGACTTCGCGTTAAAATGCTTTTAATTAATTTTTCGCATAGAGCGATGTAATCATAACTTGTCCAAACCTCACAAGTCTCTAATAATTTCTCAAATGTTTTATTATGTTTTTTATTCACTTTCCAAACTCAATTTCAACAAATCATTTTCCAGAGGCTCTTTCCAATTATTAATGCAAAATGCTGAAATTCAAATATTTCATAAAATAAACTTCCAACTCATTTGAAGCAGCGACAGCAAAGAAGATTTGTGTAAATTACATTTTACAAATGTGCTGACGACAGACGAAGACGACGACAACAAAGCCGATAACTGTGCCGATGACTGAGCAGCCTGCGTATAGAGCTTTCAGTTGTACAAAAAGCAGCTAAGACGCCTTCAAAGAATATAGCAAGAGCCATAAAGCTCTTGTAAATTGGTCAAAGAAAAATTGAAAAATTAAAAAAAAAAAAATAAATAAAAAATTTAAAATAAAAATAAATAGTTATAGAAATTATGCACAAAAAAAATAAAATAAAAATTTAAAACCATTTAAAGCGACAGTAAAACAAATTCAGTAAATAATAATAACAACAACTTTACAGCCATTTGTCCCAATTACTTGCAACATTTCGGCATGCAAATCTTTACATACTTATATATACATATACATATATGCATACTTGTGTGTATGTATGTATGTTGCAAGTACTGTAGTTAAAGGCAAAAGTTCCATGGAAATTCTCTCGTTTTCTCCTACCGCCAAGTGCAACATGCCTCCTGCTATTGCCACCGCTAGCGCCGCCGCGGCTGCTGCTGCTCCCCAAAGCGTAAATTGCATATGAAAACTTGTGCAATTTCCTCACAAATCGCAGTTAAGCGTGGTTTGTGTTGTTGCTGTGTTATGCTGTTAATGTTGCTGTTTGTTGCACAAAACTTTTACTCATGCCAATAGCTGTTGTTGTTGTTGTTGTTGTTGTTGTTGTTGTTGTTGTTGTTGTTGTTGTTGTTGTTGTTGTTGTTGTTGTTGTTGTTGTTGTTCTTGTTGTTGTTGTTGTTGTTGCAGAAAGCATTACTTGCATTACGATTGCTTTGCGCTTGTTGTTAGTTTTCATTTTTGCTTAATTGTTGTTGCTTTTTCCTTTTTGTTTGCCTTCCACTACTCTACGCTTTATTTAGTGGCCGCTCGTGCCGCCCGTGCCGCCCCCGCCGCCATCTCTCAACAGCGCGCTTTTTAGAACTTTTTGCTGGTAATTGCTGAGCTTGTAATTTTGTTACACTGATTGTTGTGTTGTTGTTATTTTTTTTATTTTTCTTTTTTTTGGTTATCGTTGCTATTACTTCTATTAAGTTCTAAGCCTCATTCCCAGTCTGGGCGAAGGAATTATAGAAACACACACACACACACACACACACACACACACACACACTCAGTTGAGTCTCAAAAATAAAATAGCAACAAAAAAAAAATGTGAACAACTCAAATGAGGGAAAACAAGTGAAAAAACAATTAAAACAACTAATAAAGAAACATTTAAAAGTAAAAGTTTCCATGCAACATAACGCACTCGTGCAAAAACACCAAACAACTTATAAACAATCTTAAGTGTTCAGGGTAAGGATGCCTGGCAAGTTGCAGCGGACAACGGAAACTGAATTGATGTAGCGAAAATGAGCTGAGCGAATGGACGGACCGAGGCATTGAAGTGCACGTCATGACTTGCCTAATACTCATTACCTCTTTTCTGCACCCTTTTTTTTTGCCTGAACGGCATTCGATGCTACTTCTGTTGCACTCGCATCACCACTTGCCCCAAGAGTCTTACTTTTTCTTTTTATTTCTCAAATAAAATCTGCTTCCACGTCTTGCTTTTCATCGCCTCGCCTTTCACTCGTTCACGCCCTCTCTTTCTCTCTCTCACTCTCTCTCTCTCTCATTGTACTCTTTTTAGCCTACACCAACTCTTTACTGACGTCTGACCATGACGTCTACAGACATTTTTGTTGAATGAAAAAATTTTTTAATCACTATGTTGCTTACATTGCACATGAATAAGTAATTAAAAAGTTGTTATTAAAATTTTATGCAAAATGCTTGTTGTTAAATTGCATTGAAATTAAAATGGAAGTGCAAGCAAAGCAAAGCAAAGCAAAGCATAGTTATATGTAAATGCAACACAGCCTTCTTACAACTCTGAGCCCCCCTTTCTTCGGTCATTTTGCTCAAAAGTACTTGTCAGTGTTTTTGTTGGTAAATTTTTCAGTTATACTTTGAAGGCTGTTAAGAAAATTTGTGTGCAAATACGCAGAAAGGAAATAGAAAATTTGTTTTCAAATGTACAATACATATACGAGGGTTGCCTTTTATATTTTGGAATTAGACAAACTGGCAACTGACATGACCGTTTTGACACACGAGTGCTATTTGCATCTTGGCCAAAAAATTTAATTAAATCACCACTGTTTACCGATGGTATGGTTAATTCAATCGAATTCGGAGCTCACACCAAGACGAATTTTGTGCCCAGTTGTTGTAGCAGAAACCATTGATGCTGTGCACAAACTGTTATTGCCAGATCGTCATGTAAGCTATGTAGAGATTGCGGCAACTCTAGACATTACTGGGATCAGCAGACCATCACACGAAAACAACGCAGGACATTTAATTCTGTGTAGTACACAACCATTTGTTAGCCAGTTGTTCAGGAAATCCAACCGCCGAAGACAGATCACTCTTCACTACGACAATACGAGCTCCCACACCTGGACTGAAACAATTTTTAACCACTCAAAACAACGATTTGATGAGTCATCCAACGTATAGTCCTGACTTAGAACCAACCGACCTTTTATATCCGCGAACTGAGAGGTCAACACTTTTCGACACCTGAAAAGTCGGTTGATGCTTTTAGAATACATGTTTCCGAGATACCGCAATCAGAGAAGTGATTCGGCAAAAATTTATAATTTTAATGGGGAATATTGCGTGTATGCATTAATTCGTGGGGGTTTTTTTTCGAAAATTAAGACTTTATTGTGAAAAAATTCTTATACATTTAAAGTTCAAAGTATTGCCCATTGGAAAGTATGATGTTTACCTATCTTTCTGGAAGTTTGTGGATCCCATCCCAAAAGAACTTCTCCTGCTTGGAGGTCAAAAAATAATAGAGCCAATTTCTGATACCATGTTCTCAAGTGAAGCGTACTCCGGTGAGGGCATTCTGCATTTATCTGAACAAGTGGTAATCGGAAGGTGCTATGTCTGGGCTATAAGGCGGGTGAGGTAGAACTTCTCACCTACAGTTTTCCAAATAGGTTTTAACTGGCCTTGCAACACGTGGCCGAGCGTTGTCAGGATGAAAAATTATTGATTCGTGCCATCGTGTCTGGTCGCATATTCTGGTCACAAATTACGGTCGTTTTTCCGCGATGACCTTTTTCAAACGAAACAATTGTTTTCGGTAGAGGTCCCCGTTGATCGTCTGACCCGATTTCAATAGCTCATAATAAGCCCACCCTTGTGGTCCTACCAAATACTTTGGCACCATGGATATTCGGCTTTGCCGTAGATGTCGATGGTTGGCCGGGCTTCACGTACGATCTCTTGCGCTTTGGGTTATCATAATAAATCCATTTATCATCGCCAGTGACAATCCTATGCAAAAATGACTTCTTTTGGTGGCCTTGAAGCAACATTTCCGACATGCAGAATCGACGTTCGAAGTCTCTTGGCTTTAATTCATAAGGCACCCAATTTCCAAACTTCTGGATAAATCCTAATAATTTTAATCGTCTGGAAACGATTGCTTGATCAACTCCTAATACTTTTGCAAGTTCTTCTTGCAATGTCTCCAATTCTTCGTTCTGAAATTTTTTGGCTGTCCGGGTCGTTCTCCGTCGTCTAAGTCGAAATTGCCGCTCCTAAGCCGTGCAAACCTCTTTTGGCACGTTCGTTCAGCAAAAGCATGGTCACCATAAACGATGGCTTTCGGTAGCACTATGGTACAAATTTCGACATTTTCAAATGAATGAACCAAATTGTTGTTCACGCTAAAACAAATGACATCTACTGAAAACGACGCGAAATGACAGTATCTTTGAGATGAATATAGCCATAGATGAACACGACGCGAAATAATACTAGTAGAGCCCTCTCTTAGAAAACCGCACACATTAATTCATACACCCAATATTTTGAAAAACAATTAAGCGATTTTTGATGATAAATATTAGTTTTTTTTATTCCCTTATCCCGAAATATAAAAGGCAATCCTCGTAAATGTATGAACTTTTAAAGATAAATATTATAATAATATTATAAAGGCTTTAGGAGTAAGGTCACTGTAAAGGTTGAAAAATAGACTCATTTTTTTAAATTTACTGGAAGAATATTCATATTTCATTTAACATTTATTGAGGTATAAAAAAATATTCTTTAATTATTAGTTTGATACAAAATTCGGCGATAAAGTCCATCAACCCACGCTTTTTTTTTTTTTTGAAAGGCTTCCACTGGAGCACCGATTTCTTCTAAAGGATGAGCCCTAGAACAGAAAAGCAAAAAGTCTTATGATCTACAAACTATGGTCTTTGGAAGCACCTACGGATTTAATTTTTAACTGATTTTTTTGAGAGCGGCACGTTTTGTTTTTTAAGGATTGATTTTTGACCAAAAAATACGCACCGAATTATTAAAAAAGAAAAGTTTACATTTATTCGAAAAACGGCTACGTACTTCCAAATAAAATGTGCTTGTGAAGATAATATCAAAATTTGAGTTAAATCGATGCAATAGGTTCCGAATAATCTCTCCTCTCAGTTTGAAAAATGTGATTTTGAGAAAAAAAAGTTTAAAGTTTTCATTGTAATCAGAGCACGCTCTGAGGGGATGCGGCAAAATAAAAATTTAAGCATATTTTAATATTTTTTTCACTTTAAAACCAATTACATATCATTTCTAAAACCCAAAAGGTACCCTGTGAGCAAAAAAAAAAATGCGTTTTCCAAAATCCTTGAATGGTTTTATCCTTTAAGTGATTGTACGGCATTATTTTCTAGGATTGTAAAAATTCAAATGTATGTCTCATTATTAATAAAAATTGAAGAAAAACTTCTTGGACTGAATTTCCACCTGCGAGTCGCTGCTGAATCGTAAAAAAATCGGCTCATTGCTGAAGCGGATAGTGACTTGTGATGAAAATGGAACACTCGCAACGACGTTAAATGAAAACGGTCGTGACCGATGTTCGCCGTATAAGGTAGTGTCCCGTTCGTGTTTTAATATCTGTAAAATTTCCTACTTTTTCAGAGGTTGTAACCCATACGAACTCTTCTCATTTCATTTCAGCTAGGTTTTCCTCGGCTGGCAGTAAGGAAATCTGCATGGCTACTCTTCTGTTCAGCCTTCTGCGGTCTGACCTATGTCGGTTACTTTCTTCCCTCAGACCTTTTAACCCTCAGGAAAGCTATAATTTTTATTAACCGCAAGAAAACTTCTGCATAAATGGTTCACCTTTTAGAAAGTCTATAAAAATTGTGATAATAGTCAATGTGATGAATGCTTTCCCATTAGGAGGGGGGCATTGATTGCGTTACATTAAGCTCTGTTCACTTCAAGCCTCTTTCAGTGAAGGATCTACCATGGAACAACAAGTATTTAAGGCAGCAGCATAAGTTTTTGATATTTATTTTTACATCCAGAGACTACCGATTTCAACACGCAAATAGATTTTCTTTGAAATATGTTTACTTGTTCTATTGAATTCATTTTATGAATAGGAAATTAGTATGAACTGCAAAGTTTGTACTAAAAAAATTTGCAGCTGCTTGCAATGAGCCATACAACTCTGCTCTAAGTTCCTTTAACTCCACTCAACAAAGGGACATTACCCTCCTATATTATTTCACATTAAATCATAATTTTTTCTTCCAACCATTCAGCTCATTTCAAATTGATTGCACTAATTGAATCATTTAATTCAATATTTCACCTGAGTTAAACGATTTATGACTTCATAAAGGTTGGTCAATGGTTAATGTGCTAAATCAAGTGGCAACTCCCATGAGAGTCATGACGTTGTTGAAGTGACAAACGACAATAGACAATGTTGTGAGAGTGCGGGTGTAAAACACAGGTGGTGAGTGTGGTGGGAGCAGTGGACAGTGGAAATCATTAATACAGCGAGGGTAAGGGTGTGTGTGTGTGATTGTGTAATTGTGTGATGTAGTGAATGGGAAAATAAATGTGTACAAAAATGACTGGCAGGTTAACAGGTGAATGTGAATGTGTATGGAGGGAGATTATGAAAAAGGAGTGTACAGCTGAATTAACGAATGTAATGAGCTATGAAAAAATAAATGCTCAAGGAGCATAAGCACAGAGTGACAGCAAAGCAAATGTGTATTTGGTATATGGGCACATTAAAAGACATGCAAAAATTTAACATAAACATTAATTAAAAAGCGCTGAAAAATTCTAGAAAGAAATTATGGAAAGTAGAAAAGTGAAAAATCACAGTCCACTAAACCGCACCCTTGGTAATGCTAATTTAACATACATGCACACAATAAGGCGTGTTTAACCTCCCTCTAAAGACAAGCGGAAGTTATTTAATTTTATAGAAAGGAAACCATGTCATGTCCATTAACCATTTCTGTTAATGTCACACGGTGATTAGAAAACGTAAAATACTCTAGATGACAAATATTCCTCTACAGGTAAACTGAGTTTTTTCGCAAGAAAAATTTCTAAATTTAGATATGACTATTGTTGAATTTAAATAACTACTGCTATACGCTGTGGACCTAGAAACCCTATTAAAAATTTCCAAAAACTCAAATAAATTAAAAAAAAGAAAAAAAATTAAAAAGTTACTAAATTTGGTTTTGCATAAAAAATAGTGCATTATTGACTAAATTAAACTAATTCAAAAATCTTCATAGTTTTTTATGATAAAAATTTTATCTTCCAGAAAATAAAAATGAAAGAAATTATTAATACCCAGCTGGCGTAATTTTTATATAATAACTCTGCTACATATATCTTATAAAGATTTTAATTTAAAACAGATTTTTATCGTATTAAAACTGCGTTTAGTCAAAGAAACATCATCCTAACTGTAGGCAATGTTTTACATTTTTATATTTTTGGAGAGTATTAAACGTTGCCTACATTTAGGATCATATGATATTTTCACCTAGGTGAGATGACAATAATACGAGTAATAGCTTATAGTACAAAGCTACCATAAGTTTAGCACTTCAGTCTAGGACCTTTTTAAAAATCTCAGACAATGGACAGACTTTATACCTAGTCCACAAAAAATTTTTCATAGAGACAACTTTGAAAGCTTTACATAAAAAAATAAAAAAAAGGTTTATAAATATAAAAATTAACGGAAAGGCCAACTAAGTGCTAAATGCACTACGATTTTACTCGAAATCATAAAATTTCTGAGAAACTTTATCAGCAAAGAACCTATGATGTTTGGTTGAATTAGTTGAGAAAACACTAACTAGAGAAAATGTTACTCAGCTTATAGCCTAACTAAGCTCGTGTTTAAAATTTATTTAGTAAAAAACTTTTAAAGTATTTTTTAAGCCTGATCTGCTCGCTTGGTTATTTTCGATAGAATAATCAGGTCAAAACTCATAAAAAATCAACCAGGGGTTTCTGCATGGTAGTACCTTCTATACGCTAATTTTTTATCCACTTTAATTTGAAACTCACTCCACCGCAAAAAAATAATTTTAGCTCGAAGGTTAATTGCTCTCTTTTCCTACCTGTCGAACTTCTCCTTAGTACAGCAACCAGAAGAGCATCAAAAATCTCGGTTATACTCCCAACCAGCTGAACGAAGGACCAACGACTTGAATTGAATGGCAAAGGCAATGGCGTCAAAATTCTCGGTAATAATAACTCAAAGCAACTGAAACACGCATACGTCAGCCTGCACTTCTTCACTTCCCATTCGTTGGCGATTGGATCCAAAGTAAAAGAGATCTACTAATCAAGTCGCTAGTCAACAGCACCTGGGAATAAAACAAATAAATATTTCTGCCGCATTTATTTGAACACCAAGTACTAGTGAGCCGCTGATGAGGAAGCAACAAGCCAAACAAAACAACGCATGAAGTGCCATAACAAGATACTTTCTGATGTCCCATGTGCACCACTTACTCAGTGAAAAATCACTGCTTCCAATCAAAGAGCATAAGAATCAAACTGGCAGACATCTATAGAAGCAGAACCATCTCTTAAATGGAGTTATTTAGCTAACGGACTCCATTTAGCATCATGATATAGAGCCGCTGCAGAAGACGAGTTACCGACAAACCCAAACTGTTCCCAGAAAAACCGACAACACCTCTCTTTATTTTATTACTGTGATTGGTGTGATGAATCAGAATTCAACCATCACTTATAGCAGGCGAAGAGTGTATTATACTGGACTCTACTGCTATCTTCAACTACTAACTTAACGTATGCACTTCACGCAATGAGGACACTAACTACATCTTTGCATTCCTATAAAAATCCATTTAACTAGCACCTCTATCTCTCTCCTTTCAAATTGGCAACAATCCTAAATGTAGGCAACATTTTTAATATTACTCATATCATATATAAAACGTTGCCTACATGTAGGAATGTATTTTCTTAGTAGAAATCGTAAAAATGAAAACAAATAATATAAATATATCATTATAAATAAATTCATACTTATTTATGAGTATTTTTTCTTTTTGTATTTGAGTATTTTTTAGCTTTACTAGCCTTTTGCTTTTTCGTTGAGACCAATAATCTACCCCACACCTCTATTTTATTATATTTATATTGCACTCTTAAACAAAAAATATCATTAATAACCAACAGTTGCTCGTTACAAAATAAAATAAGTTTGATTGGGTTATCACCGAGGAGTCCTCAGGGACAAAAACTGTTGTCAACACCTACCACATCAATTATACCCAACCAAAATCAATCGTAGCTTACAATTCTCTTTTCATTCTAATTTGAATATGACAGAATCTTATCTTCTAGCCATATTTAGCATTACGAAGCTTATAACTTGGGGCACCCACTTAACGGGAGTTTTCAATATGTCAACTCACATGACCAAATAAAATTACGTAATATAAATTAGTAAGTATGTACATATGTATGTACGATTATTCCTCACTGCCCATAATTATTTATACACATGTTAGTTGTAATGCGTATTATATCACATGTTTGCCTATGCGCGTATACATTACCTTATGTTTAGCTAATTAATCAATTACATATACACGCACACATACATACATATATATGGTATATGTATGGTTTTGGTGCTTTGTACTCGTACATTTGCTGATAATAATCACTTTGCTCTAATTTACTTACGTACAATGCAATTAACGAACATATACACACGCCTATATAAACGCCCATCACTTGAGGTTTTTCTGCATGTGTTAGTGTTGTGGGTATATGAGCTAAGTGCGTACGTCTGCTGTAGGTGTGTGAATCTCTACTAAAGTAGTTTTAAAGCTTAAGGCAAGATATCGAATCGCTTACCACGGAAAAAAATTTTTTTTGTCAAATAAATTTATGTATGTACGAGTATATATATGCCTATATCGGTCGTGGTAGCCGAATGGATAGCATTGCGTAATGTCATTCGGAAGGCCCTGATAATCCTGGTATCGTACTAACATCCAAAAATTATAGAAAATTAATTTAAATAAAAAATTAAGTTAAATTTTCTAATTGAGGTCGCCCCTCAGCAGGGAATGTCAACCCCTCCGAGTGTATTTCTGACATGAAATAAAGACGTTGGTTTGACACCAATTAGCAATATCAAAGACAGTCAAGTCCTTCCCTGTCTGGTCTTTCTAACGAAGTGGAGATTTTCCTCTTCCTCAGCTTCCTACGGTGAGTATTGCATCGAATACTTTCAAAGCTGGAGTGTTCTTATCCCTCTGACACCGTCGCAATATACCTAATGCGCAATGGATCACATAACTATCATAAATCTTTTTATCTCGAACACTCCCAACGCCGACCCCTTGGATGTCGACCCATCGTTCACCCTTTTGCACCATATAGCAGGATGGGAGTAATGAGCGACGTGTAGAGTTTGGTCTCGATCGTCGAGAGAGAACTTTTCTTCCCATTGCCTACTCAGTTCAAAGTGGCATCTGTTGCCAGAGTGATTCTACGTTGGATTTCAAGGCTGCTATTGTTGTTTGTGTTAAAGCTAGTTCCCAGATGGACGAAATTATCTATAACCTCGAAGTTTTCACTGTCAATAGTGACGTGGGAGCCGAGTCGCGAATGCGATGACTGTTTGTTTGATGACAAGAGACATTTTGTCTTGTCTTCGTTCACTACTAGGTTCATTCATTTCTTTCCATATCCATTATGGAGAAAGCAGAACTAATGACACGGTTGTTAAGGCCTATGAAATCAATATGATTATAATATCATGAAACCTCGTTCAGTTCCGCACGGCTTGGAAGTGCCCAGCTTCCGTTTACACAGCCATTTTAGTTATGCGTGGATACCAGATTTATATATAGTGGCGTAGAGGCAACTCTGTGTGTCTTCGAAGGTTACCTTAAGATCTCCGAAGGGGTGGTGTGTGCCGATCCGACTTTCACGCTAGGCTTTAGTCATTCACACAATTCGTTTGATGGAACCTCTCTCTTTTTGTGGATTGGGCAGAGCACACTTACGTTCCAATTCTCGGGTATGCTTACGACCGAGTCATTTATGCAAAGACGTTGGTGCATGCACCTTATGAACTCTTCGCAACTTCTTCGTATTTGTACAGACCGGCCTGCGTCTGGGATGTTTCAGGGGTTCCACTTTCAATGGCATTCGAAGTGTTCTCTCAGTGAACTCAGTATACCTTGGGCTTCAATGACTAGATCACATTTCTGGGTCCTGCTCTGGCTTTGAAACCTTTTGTAAGTCGCCGCATCTTTTCATAGAATTCTCGAGCATTACCCCTGTCAGTCGGCTTCTCAAGCACTTCATACCCACGCAACACGGCCTCTTCTTTTTTCCGACTACACATGCATCATGTTTCCTTTTTCTATTCTCGGTACCTACCCCAACGTTGCGAAGTAGGCAGCCATATTTCTTTTCATAGCGGCACGTCAGTCCTCATCGTACCAGCTATTTTTCTGACCTTTCTGAAAACCAATAGTTTCGTTGGCAGCTTGAAATTCCGTCCCTTATACCGAGTTGCTACTAAGTGTTGTCAGAAAGTAGGAGTGCAAAGAGAGTAGAAAACCATTCGGATGTCTGTTGTAATTTCAGCTTTACGACGTTGAATCTTCCTTTTGGTTGTTGACGGGCGTCCTTACTGCTACAATACAGTGGTTGGAGTCAATTTTGGGTCCACCAAGCTGACATGATCAATCTGGTTTTAAGTTTACGATCTGAAGACAGTCAAGTAGCTTAATGAATTTTCCTGTGCTGGAATCTTGTACTACAGACAAACATATTTTGAGCCCCGGCGAAGTCAAGCAGCTTGAAACCATTTGGGAATGTTTTGCTCAGAGGCTGAATCTTCATGGCGCTCTCATAAGATAGGTTGCTATGGCTGGGAGGTATGTAAGATAAGCGGTTACAGCGTAAATGTCACAAAGAGCTACTCGTTTCCGTTGTTATCCCGTCCATCGCACTTCTACAGCGGCAGTGACATCTGGCTTTAGTTTTACGAGGACATCAACAGTAAGGCAGTGGAACCTCCCCAATTAAGGGATCTGACATTCCAGGAGGATGCTCTTAAATCGAAGTCCTTAGTACATATATGTTTGTAGTGGTTGTCATCAAGAGAGGGGATTAGCTGAGGCTGCTGTCTCTTTAGCAGTGGATTTGGCTTGGTTGGCCCAAACTGAGTGGAACTGAGTGTAGCCCCGCGACGGTGAATGCATAAACAGTAGCTTTGACTACACCACTACATTATCAGTAATTTTATCTAACAAACTTTGCCTATTATTTCCACCATTTTGCTCAACTTAAAATAAATATTATACAAACTTATTTCTTATACTTTCTACTGAAAACCAATTTCTTGCCTTTTCCTTTCCCAAGCAGAAGCTTAATCAATATGAGCGTCAGCACCGTTGACACTATTTAACACCAAACTACAATATCCTTTGACATTTCCTGTACATTTGCTTTTCAACCCAGGCTACACACTTCATCCAACAATAATAATTACCAGGAGAAGGTAGATAAAGCCACAAAATCAAAAAGATTACATTGCAATAGCCAGAGATCCGCAGATGACTTTGGTGTTGACACTTGATTATCACCCTGTGGTATATACAGCGAAAATTACAGGATTCGATAATAAGTATTAAGTTTGCGGTAGTTAGCCAAAGGACAATAACTGAATATAAGGGCAGCAGACACGCACACACATACACACACACTAGCCCATAGTCACTTGGCACACTCGTTAGCTACGCCATTAATCTAATGAGTTCATATATCTTTAGTGAAGTTGAGCAGTCGAGAGTTGGTAAGTCAGCCAATAGCGCCCAGATATGTCAAACTGTGCGCAGCAGCACCTCGTGGTATGCTCTTATGGTAGTTATGTATGAATGTATGTATGTACCGCTGTATTTGTTTTACTTCATTTTATTCACGTTCAATCGAAATGCTGCCGCCGTGGGCCCAAGTTGGCTAGAGTTGGCCACATTGTGGTGATTTAATCCCGTCCAGCTGACCATTACAGTGTTGACAGTGCGGTGTTTAAGTGTGAGTGTGTGTATGTGTGTGTGTCACACAAATCTTTGCTCATTGTCACATTGTATCGAGCTGCGTGTTGAAAACGGGTATTTTTTATTTGATTTTTTTTCCCCTCCCTAACTCACCCTCCCTTTCCTCTCTCTCTCGCTCCCGTGAGCAAAGAAAACCGCAGAGAGCAGCTGTGAATGAAGCATACATGCATACGAGTACACACACCTATGTACATATTGCTACACTCTCCAAAGACCATTCAAGTACCAGCTCCAACATCTTTTCCCTACCCATAAGCATATTTTTATTATAATTGTTATATTAACTTCATTTTCCCTCCAGCCCTCTCTTGCTCTTAATACTTATTGTTTGTTTTATAGCAGTATTGCTCGTTGACAGTAATTAGTTAGGGTTCTTTGGGTGGCACAGTTGACACTTGTGAAGTCTATGCATCACTCTTTTACAGCAAAGCAAAAATAGCAGAAAAAAGATCATCAAAATGCGAGAAATAAAGGAGAAATTGCAACTCAACGACAGCCACAACCCATGAGCCAACAGAGTAGGTATAAAGCAGTATGTTAGTTTGTAAATATGTATATGTATTTTGGCACCCAGTGCCAACTGGTAAATGAGCAAATGAGCAAATGAAAAGGTTATTAATGAGTTGCGGATGAAGTGGCCATATTGTGCTGACATGCTGTCAACTTGCAGAGTATGCCAAGTGATGGACACGCGCCGCCATACCACTCTCCACACGATACTTCTGCCCATCCACCAATTCCGCCATACTTGTACATCCATCTTGCCGTCCGTTTAGTTGGCAACTCATTTTGCTACGTCTTTATGTTAATTAATGTGACATTTTGGTCATAATAGCAAAACAATATCTTCCAACTTTTCACACTCAATTTTCACTCAAAAGTTAACTTAACGGTATTTAATTTGCTGGGCAACTTTAATGTATAGGATATTTTAAGTTAATAAATATTAGGATATTTTATTAAATATTATTAAGTTAATTTTGTAAGCTTAAGTAGAGGCCGAGGGTTGCTATTGTAATTAAATAAAATTTATCTACTGTAATTTAAAATGGGTTTATTTCACAATAGCATCAACTTGATCTAAGGTGAAGGAGTGCAAATGCAAAACAGTAGTAAAAAAAGCAAAAACACATAGAAACAGGCTAAAGTCTGAATAGAATTATATCAGATCCCTGCACCCTATGGGTTTACATAAAGCTCTTGGGTTAGACGAAGGGTTACAACAAGCATAGAGGGCACAATAGACCTAGCACCGCAGTGCAAAACCTCCATATAATCAATCTAACTATCAATTTCCCAACAAGCCTTGTCAACTACAACTTATCATCATCTTTAAAAATTTCACATATTTTCAGGCGTAAACTTAATATTTCCTCCATTGAATCATAATCTTGTACTTCTCAAATGGGTAATGGAATAGAGTGCATATATAACGTATATAATAGTTTCAATTTTAATAAAGACATTATTTCTATATTTGACTTCTTCAATATATTAACCATAGAACTGACCTAACGCCTTCAATCTCATAGCGAGTTTCACAGCAATACTTTCCACAGAACCCTTCAGGCATAACTCCACAAAATAGTTCATATGCCCTTACACTTTATCTGGGAGCTTTACACTGGCTAATGATTTGGGCACCAGAAACTATTGTGCTGACCTAGATCTCAGACTATCCGTCAAGCTTCTGAATTCCTGCAGTATTTCACAGGCGGCGGTCATAGCAGAGAGAAAGTTCGCTGCACTTACTAACACCGCAGAGATCTACATACATCGAAAATATCAATATATCAATAATCTCTCCCCAGTGAATAAGACGGCAGTCAAGGAATCGCATATCTATTGTGTTCTAGGCCACGCTTGAAGAACTTGATGAGATTGCAAAAGCGCCGTCCATCTGACTACCGAACCAGTAGAATGTTAGTGAAGTTAAATTCCATAACGTCATGCAAGAACGATAACATCATGTGCAAAGGCAGGGAAGGAAACCACTTTCCATTCTTACCAATGCAGTCGCGAAAAATTGTAGGACAGTTGTAGGCTTAATAACAGATACCTGAATAGAATGGACATTAGCAGCAGTGACAATGTGAGGAGTGTAGAGAGATAGGCGTAATTGAGCCGTTGGAACACTTCCTATTTTTCTGTCCGATCTTATTTAGCACACGTTTTACACACTTACACACGTAAGAGCTTCGCTGTTCAGAGAACTGAAAAAAGTTTGCTGATGCATGGTCAGAACATTCGATTCAGATGCCATGAGCATATCGAAAATGAAGAGTTCTCGAGAACGAAAAAAAATCAAGGAGAATTAGTTATTTATTTGCAAATTTTTGCAAACTTCTGCTGCAGCTTACAGTCAAGGATGTCTTCATTTCAGTGTTAAGCACGCAACGTTTAAAAATTTTAGCCTAACTCTCACGGCAGTTGGTTTTACGCACAGGAGTTAATACGTTAGTCTAAGTTCATCAAAGGGGCAAAACAGCGCTTGTTTTGAACCCAACCCTGGCCTGGCTGCATCAAGATGAAATTGCATTCTCGACTTGTAGTTAATTTAGATAAGCTTGGTCAAAATGGAATAGGAAAAATAGATGATATTTCTGGACAATACATAAAGTTATTGGTTGTTACTTCTTTTTTGATGATTTTCTTAAACAGAAGTTGTTTAATAAGATTTGTGAGATATGTAGACAGTGAAGCTGTGGTAGCACAAAGTTCAGCCTTAAGTGTGTTGATGCTTCTTTATATATATAGTCACTACTACCTACCTGCTGTTTTGTTGTTTTTCCAACAAATGAGGGCACCTCAAGCTGATTCCTAAGCCGCCATCGAATGATTTATAGGTTTTTAAGATGAGTTTTTATGTCTTGACAATTTTCAATGTAATTGGTACTGCAAAGAATGATAAATACACCTAATTAAGCATCACTTTAATCAAAACATTAAGTTTCTTATTACATTATTGATCTAGCTGTTTTTCACTCTTCAAAATCTCTCACGAAAATGTTAATATGAATACCTCGAAGTAAGCCAAGCGCACCACTCAGATCTAGGCTTATTTACACTCAAGTTAAACTTATACGAATCGCATGTGACCCGCGGCCGCGGGTTTCAGGTTTCTGGTTCACTTGCAGGAAACACATGTATTACATTAGTTCATTTCTCTTGTAGTCCTGGTGCTAGTCTAAGCAAAGAATCTCCTAAGTACAAAATTTCAAGTGAATCAAACCTTAAGTACGGTTGTCTCGATTAGTCCGCTTCCCAGCTTAATATAATTAAAGACAATTTTTTTTCAAATAGGTCGGTCCTTGGTTCGTATAAACAATTCCAAGAACCATAAAAACAATCTGACAAAATTCCAATCCGATAGCAAATTTCGAGATAATCGCCCTTATGCTGAATATCGCCATCGTCAGTGAAAATGACGCTACGGTAACATTGGTCTACCGTTCAACGCCATCGTCAACAGTATCGTCAGAAGACGCTGTTGCAGTATGCTCGTCGGACTTATTGTCGTTTCTTATCGTCTCTTATAGTCAGTGATTTTACTGACGATCCTTCAACGAACAGACGATGCAGAAATAAAAGCGGCTAACGACAAGCGCGCAAATTGAGATTCTTGTGGCAGAATTGGAAAATAAGCCACATTTAGCAAAGAGTGGGAAGTTATTGTCAAATAAAATTAATGCGGTTGTATAGTAAAAGGTATATTTGAAGCATGCCAAAAATTCAAAAGTTGCTTGTTTCATCATTTTGGTTATTTTATTTTCAAATTTAAAGCTAAGAAAAAATGATAAACAACAAAAAAAGTCAAATTCTGCTCCAAATTTGCGAGGATACGAAGAGCTGTTAAATTCAGCTGGTGGTACACGGTGTGTCCCAAAAATAACCGAACTTTATATTAAAATCATACAACATACAGCGCCATGTATTGAAAAACCCCACCTAACTTCATGTAAGTCGGATGGCAGATGTAAAAGTGACAGCCATTTCAATAAAACCAAAAGTGTACTAATGGTTCCAAAAAAATGGAACAAAGAGCAAATATAAAATTTTGTGTCAAACTTGAAAAAAAATTGAAATTGAAGTTTAAAAAATTAAAAAAAAAAATTGAAAAAAATGAAGCAGCCGTAACCGAGGTACTGAAGAACATTTCTATAAATGACATAAAAAAATCTATGCATGCGCTGGTTGATCGTTCCAAACGTTGTGTTGAGTCAAATGGAACCTATGTTGAATAAATAATAACTTTCGAAGATAATATAAGGTGTAATTTACTATTTTATATCCAAAAAGTTCGGTTATTTTTGGGACACACCATGTATATTTGGTGTGAATGATGATCACAATGAACCGCATGAACCGCGCGACATTAGCAGCAACAATACACCAAAAGATTCAGATAGAGTTCCTGAAGTGTCAAACGAGGAATCTTCTCGAGTAGATGTTCCATCAATGGGTTATGTGCTAATTGCCGGCACTTCGCGTAGCACAATTTCGACAACGATCGCCACAGTCTACGATGAATATTTAAATTTTTATTCTCTTCTTCATCGCTTGAGCTTGAAAAGGACAACTCGTATTCCATTTTTTTTTTATTTAAAATCCGGTTTTATTGATTTTAGCAAACTTCACAGCTTGAATATATGTATGTATGTATATATGATTCGAATATCAAAAATATAACAATTAACTGAAAACCCATAATTTCACAAATAAATTTCCCAAAACAGAAAATTTTCTGTACACAGGGTTTCACAACATTTCGTCTGCATTGCTGGTGCAGAATACCAATACCTAAATAAAGACGAAGCGATGAAAGTGACGATGAACATAGACAATCGTCAGCAAAGACATAGACGACAAGCAGCATAATGCTGAATATAAAATTTCAAACAAAATTTTTTTTTATAACTTCTACCGTCCAAAGCTATTGTTGTAATTTTTTCACTATTTCCAAAAAAATATATGGTCTGAAACAGTTCCATTTAAATGAAAACCCAAAAAAAAATTTTTTTTATTTACACTTTTCTATGCTTACGATTTCTAAAAAAACTGTCCGTACGTCCGTGCTTCACTATCAACATATTTCTTATAAAATATAAATTATTACTCATGTATTTGTCATCACATTTTACTTCACATGCGCCAATATATTTTTTACCTACATAAGCGCTAACAAAATGTCAGTGACCTAAATTGATAACAATAACAAATCTTGGGAAAAAATCTAAAGTGATAAAACTCGCAACATTCTTCGTTTTATAGCTGTTTTTGTCGTAGGTCCACAATTTAAATTTCATTAAAAACTTTTTTCTTTTTTTTTTTTTTGAGAATATGAGTGACGCACGCATGAAAATAAAATGCGAAAAACTGCCAAAAAATGTTCTCAAGAGACACCAACGCCAACACTGAATCAGTGGAATGTGATCGTAAAATTGAGCAGCTCGTACAGCGGAATTCTTAAAAATTCCAAAACGAAGACAAGGAACATTTAATTAGCGGTACGTGTTTATAAAGTAGATGTGCAGCACAATTATATGAATTTTTAAGGAATTTAAATACTCGTTTATACAGGGGTGTTTATTGAAATTTGCCGGTTTTTTCGATAAAGAAAACACTTAATTTTGAGAGGAATCTGAAAAGTTTTTTATTCAAAGTATTGACCATTGGTTTCTACACATATCGCCCATCTCACAGGCAAATTATGGATATCATTCAAAAAAAACTTTTTCTCTTTCGAGGCAAACCATTCGACGAGCCATTTTTCGACCTTTTCAAAATTAGCGAAGCACTGCTCTGCAAGGGAGTGTCCCATCGATGCGAAAAGGTGATAGTCGGACGGGGCGTGGTCTGGAGAATACGGCGGGTGCGATAATATTTCCCAATTAAGTGTTTTTAATGTGTCTTTCACCAGTTTAGCGGTATGAGACGGCGCGTTGTCATGTTCAAAGATAACTTTGCCATGTCTTCGGGCCCATTCCGACCGTTTTTCGACCAACGCATGATTCAAATTGATCATTTGTTGTTGGTAGCGATTCGTGTTCACCGATTCACCAGGTTTTAACAACTCGTAGTACACTACACCACACTGGTCCCACCAAACACATAGCATTGTCTTACGGCCAAGCGATTTGGCCTTGCAGTCGATGGGCCAGCTTCACCAGGGGAAAGTCATGATTTTTTTCACTTCGGGTACTCAAAATAAATCCATTTTTCGTCCCCCCGTGACAATTCGATGCAGAAAAGATTTCCTTTCGAATCGTTGAAGCAGTATTTCACAAACGGTTTTTCGATTTTCCATTTGTCTATCGTTCAGCTGGTGTGGCACCCATTTTCCATACTTCTGGATCTTTCCCATGGCTTTTAAATGTTGGCAAATTGCTCCTCGAGTCACATGTAGTGTTTCTGCCAATTTTTGTTGCGATTGGGTTGGATCAACATCCAATTCCTCGTCTTCGAACTTTTTCGCTGCACCAGGATGTTCTTTGTCTGTCAAATCGAAATCTCTAATCACTGGAGCATGTTCTCCATAAGTTTCTACCAGCAACCGGTGAGCTTCAGCTGCTTTTTTCTTTTGATGAAATAAGAAAAGCAACGAATGCCGCAAATGCGATTTACTTGGAACGAAACTCGACATATTCACTGAGGTAAACAAATATGAGGATTTATTTTGGCGGGATGTGACTTGCGTATTTTTGTAGGTTAATGTCAATAGAAAAAAATTACATACATGCCAAATCATAGAAAGTTATACATATTGCTAGCGACAACTACTAGTAAAACCGGCAAACTTCAACTAACACCCCTGCTATATGAATCAGAAACAAAATTCCTGGAGAATAAAAAATGAAGTAAAATTTTTTCATAAAATTTTTTAAATAATTAAAATTTTAGTTATTAATTTCATTTAATCACAAAATTTTAAATCCTTCCGACATATGTATGTATACAATAACCCAATTATGTATGTATTCGTCTGTTTATATATTACCACTAACACTTTTACTTTTATACAATCCTGTACTAAGCATTTTGCAATTTCCTATATGTATGTTTAGTGCAAAAGTTTCACACCTCAGTCAGCAAATTCAATTGATAGAATGTATTTTGTTATTGTATTAATTTGAAAACAAACCGGCGATGGGCCAATCGTACCGCAAACACCACAAACCAATTACCGTTATTTGAGTGCAAGTGTTCCACATAGCACAAATGAATATTATATATTACATATACTCGTATACAATACACGTGTATATGTATGTACATTTGTACATTGTGAAAAGCACTACCTTTTCAAATTAAACACATTTGCTTGCATACATTCATACATTCATACATACATACATATATACATATATGAATATCAATACATACACAAGTTCTCCACTCAATATAGTCCAGCGAATAATCGGTCAGCGTGCCGAATCATGTCTGTTTAACATTTTGAATGCTTTCAATAGACTTTCATGGAATGCTGGAAATTAAAACTTAAAAAAAAAAAAACAAATAGTTCCATACAATCAGTGAGTCAATGAATCAGTTCATTCGTTCGGTTTGTCCACTTGTCAGTGACTATTTTACCACAAAACTGCATTTTCATTTAGTGAAATCATTTTGGCGGATTTTCATTGCATTCACCATACATACGTGTATACTCGTATATTTAGACATGTGTTTGTAATTTTTTGATGAGTAGAGAAGCCGCAAATGTCTACCACTCATAGTGGTATCTACGTGCAACAAATAATACAGGGTATTTGAAGTGATAAATAATTTAAAAAGTTTTCATTTGACTTTGCGTCAGTTTCATTTTTATTATTTTTTTTTTCTACCGCGAACTATTTAAGGTGCAGCACCAGTGTGAAACTTAAAAAAAATCGGTTTTTTCATTAGCTTATTTGATACTTTATACTCTCAAAAACCTCATGTGAAAGCGTTAAAGTCGTATCTTGAAAAATTTTAGAATGGATGCATTCTAAACAACGACCACTTGCAAGTATAACATCGATAGTTAAAACATTAAATGCCTTTTTTCAAAATTGCTAAATTAAAACTGAGAATATTTGAATATATTGGTAGATTAAAAAGTTCATTCGGTTTTTTTTTATGCAAATGGTTCCAAACGGTTTTCTGGCTTATCTTTAGTTCCTCAGCAATTAAATAAGTGCTCACGTGACGGTCGGTTTCCACTATGTCCATGATTTTATCGGAATTTTCGACGACCAGGCCTCCCGACGCGTGGTGCATCTTTGACATCGAAATTACCGGAACGGAACCTGTGCTACACGTTCGTTTACAGTATCGGGCCCATAAACTAAATGAATTTTTTCAGCCGCTTTGGCTGCTTTTTCGCCTTGATCGAAGAAAAATTGTAAAATATAGCAAAATAATGGAGACGAGAAAACACAAGATATCTGAGGATAGGTCGGACGAAATTCTACTACCAATGCAAGCAGAAATTCACCATGTGATGCTCTTCGGGTTTCGGCGTAACTTATAGCCAATACAAATATTCAGTGAATGCCAAATTGCATATGGAACGATCGAACGATCTTTTGAGACTATTTCGAAGTGGTTCCGAAGATTCCAGACCGGACATTTTTCCGTAGAAGACGAGCCCCGAGAAGGTCGACCAAAATCTTCCACTGATGACGTCACTGTAGCTCTGGTTAAGGCCAAATTTGACGAAGACCATCGATTGACAAAAGAAATGATTTTGTATCGAATTGGGCTTACCTAAATGTAATGGCTGTATCGCGAATATTAAGTAATCAATTTACTGAAGTAAACTTTTGGTGAGCACATCGCATCACGCATCATGGGGCGTGGTCTCCAAAATCGAGCGATTATTGCTGAGTTAGTTATTGGCCCCGATTGCTGCAAAAAATGAGCGGAAATTTCTCGGTTGGAACTTATTCAATCCAGTTTCGGCGGTCACTTGGAAGAAACACAAACCAAATAACAAATTATTATCGTTTTTATTTATTTATTTATTTTTTTTTTTTTTGTAAACAACATATCAAAAAAACACGCTTTATTACCTTCAATAAAACCGAAACTATCGCTAATTTATGCCATACTTTTCCTCATTCACCAAACACCCTGTATGTTTTGCAGCTAGTATATACGTATGTATGTATGTGTCACGCGGCTACTTTGGCCAATTGCATTTCGTTGAGGTAAATAATTTCGGGTATTTAAATGCTGATTTTGTTAGTGTTGCAAATGTTTCACCCACAAACACACTCGGTTACAAATCCTGTTGACTGTTTGAGGGCCATGGTAACATTTCATTACTTAGGAAAATACAAATCAATTGGATTGTCAGCAAATGATTGACGCTATGCAAGTATGTACATACATA
>JAWMAG010000006.1:14727500-14732500 GCA_037013455.1 Ceratitis rosa
AACATGCCTAAATGAACTGGTATACAACTAGTATGAAGCTAATGTATAGTAATAATATAATTTTGGTCTAACGTATGTAAGTACCAAACGAAGAAAAGAAATACCCATCAACAATAACTTAGCTCATCATTCTGATCGGATCGGTATACCCTTTTGGGGGATCTACTTTTGTACTAACATACCTTGTTTATGTCCATGAAGGGTATATAAGATTAGCATATCCACCCCTCCTGTCGAATGACAGCAGAAGATCACGTTACACGTTAAATGACATAAAACGGATAAATGTAAATATTGGCAAAATAAATCGACGCAACGGTCACAGTTCAATTTCATTTCAGAAATGAAGCGACAATGCGGCACAAGCGAAACGAAACTGAGGTGATTCCATTTCCACTTATCTTTCGCCTGCTAGAATTGTTACCGTGTCGGTTCCTGTTTTTCTTTTTTATTTTTTATTTTTTTTTTTTGTTGCTCGCTTCTCATTCGTCGATTAATATTATTGCTGTTGCAATCACTTTACTGTTTTCCGTTGTCTTTTATTATTGCTGACATCCATGAGTTGGCACAGCTGTTGACTGTTGGTGGCTGGTGGTGGCTGCTGGTGGTTTTTGCTTTCTTTTGGTGTACGCATTGGCACTGGCACCCGCCGGTAGCTACTATCCGCTGTATGACAGATTATGCGGCAGATTAAGCGCCATTTCAGCTTGTCACTTTGACTTAAGCACAGTGTGACAGCATAAGCAAAGTAAATTGCCACATGCAACATTTAGCGCATAACAGCATGTGCCCCGGTGGCATTTTCAATTTCAGGAGAAGAATTCTGTGTTTTATTGTTTTATTTATTGCGTTTATTTGATTCTTTTTTGTATTATTTTTTTTTTTTGGAGAACTTTATTGCAAAATCTGCAGTATTCTTAAATGCGTAAGCTTTTTTTTAAATAAGATTAGCAGATATAAAGAGTATAGTGAGATTACTCTATAGAGGAAGCATACTTTAAACTCCCGTTCTCAGCGCCTAGCAAATTTTGTTTTCGTCTTCAGCTTTTCATTCAAGGGATTGTAGCTTCAGTGAGTTCCGCTTCAAGACCCAACAAACCCAAGGTCCGCTAAGATATGCAATGGACTGCTGTTTGGTTTCTGGATCGTACTTATAGAACCAAGATTCGTCACCAGTAATGACTTTACTAAGGTTCCTAGACTGACCATTTTCGAATTCGTTTAGGAAAAATTTAGCAAAATGCACTCGAGCCTCTTTTTTGGGCCTCATTTAAAATTCGTGGTACCGATCTAACAGATCACTTCGTGTATCCTAGATGAATTCTTGATATTCGCGATATAGCCATGGTATTCAAACCCAATTCTTTAGCAATCATTTCTGGTGTCAATCGTGGGTCTTCGTTAGTTTTGGACTTCACCAGAGCTGCAGTGACGTCATCAGTAAAATATTTTGGTTAATTTTTATGTGGCTCGTGCTCTACGGAAAAATATCCGGTCTGGAATCTTCGGAGCCACTTAGAAATAGTCCTTAAAGACGGTGCAATCGGTTTTCTTGTTATTTATTGTATTATGACTTATAAATTATTGTGTTAAATAAAAGCCCTCTTAGCCTAGGCAAGGAAGATTTTTTTGTCTCAAATTTCAAGCAAATCGAACTAGAAATATGATACCTTCGGATAGATCAGTTCCAAAAAAAAATTTTCCATGCATTGACATAGGCAAAGAACCATCTATGTTCCATATACCAAAAAAAAATTTGCCGGTTTTTCGATAAAGAAAACACTTAATTTTCAAAGGAATCTCAAAATTTTTTTATTCAAAGTATTGACCATTGGTTTCTACACATTTCGCTCATCTCTCAGGCAAATTATGGATACCATTCAAAAAAAACTTTTTCTCTTTCGATGCAAACCATTCGACGAGCCATTTTTCGACTTCTTCAAAATTAGCGAAGCACTGCTCTGCAAGGGAGTGTCCCATCGATGCGAAAAGGTGATAGTCGGACGGGGCGAGGTCTGGAGAGTACGGCGGGTGCGATAATATTTCCCAATTAAGTGTTTTTAATGTGTCTTTCACCAGTTTGGCGGTATGAGACGGCGCGTTGTCATGTTGCAAGATAACTTTGCCATGACTTCGGCCCGAATTCCGACCGTTTTTCGATCAACGCATGATTCAAATTGATCATTTGTTGTCGATAGCGATCCGTGTTCAACGTTTCACCAGGTTTTAACAACTCGTAGTACACCACACCACACTGGTCCCACCAAACACAGAGCATTGTCTTACGGTCAAAGCGATTTGGCCTTGCAGTCGATGAGCCAGCTTCACCAGGAGAAAGCCATGATTTTTTTCGCTTCGGGTTCTCAAAATAAATCCATTTTTCGTTCCCCGTGACAATTCGATGCAGAAGAGTTTTCCTTTCGAATCGTTGAAGCAGCATTTCACAAACAGTTTTTCGATTTTCCATTTGTCTATCGTTCAGCTGGTGTGGCACCCATTTTCCATACTTCTGGATCTTTCCCATGGCTTTTAAACGTTGGCAAATTGCTCCTCGAGTCACATGTAGTGTTTCTGTCAGTTTTTGTTGCGATTGGGTTGAATCAACATGCAATTCCTCGTCTTCGAACTTTTTCGCTGCACCAGGATGTTCTTTGTCTGTCAAATCGAAATCTCCACTTTTAAATTGACGAAACCATGTCTCACATGTTCTAATCACTGGAGGATGTTCACCATAAGTTTCTACCAGCAACCGGTGAGCTTCAGCTGCTTTTTTCTTTTGATGAAATAAGAAAAGCAACGAATGCCGCAAATGCGATTTACTTGGAACGAAACTCGACATATTCACTGAGGTAAACAAATATGACGCTATCATTTTGGCGGAATGTGACTTGCGTATTTTTGTAGGTTAATGTCAATAGAAAAAAATTACATACATGTCAAATCATAGAAATTTATACATATTGCTACAGCGACATCTACTAGTAAAACCGGCACACTTCAACAAACACACCTGGTAAGTCATACTACACAGATTTCCATTTAGAAAACCAAAAACAAAAAATTATTAAAAAAGCAAATATATGCATACAGACATCGAAGCAAAGTAAAAGTCATTTAGCCTGAGGTGTAATTGGCAATTAATATAGAAGAAATGCAATTTTATTCAATTCAATTAACGATCATACAAACGTTTGAGCGTGAACGTGAGCTGGAACGCTTGCCACATTGCTTGCTTCCACTTCCACTTAACTAACTCACCGCTGGCAGCTTGTCGCGTTCGCTTGAGACTCTGCTCTGACCATTTCAAGGCGGAAAAATTAATTAAAGTGAATGCATTTGAAATGCATTTAATTACCAAGTACACATACAAACACACATTGGAACAACCGTATGCATATACAATACCATAAGAACAAACGCCAGTAGCTAACCGTAAACTATTGGCTGTGGCAGCAACAACTGAGCAGTGAGAGCTCGCTGAATGTATGGACAACACTAATTACACATAACTATGGTATGTGGCAAAGTCAAGAAAAATTGCAACGTTCCCAACAGAGTGATGAAATCAACGAGTGCAACAGCAACACCAACACCAACAACATCACCAAGCGCTCTGGCTGTGATGTCAATGTCGTAACTGTATTTTTTTCTTCCAGCGTGAAAAGTAAACACCGTGACGGTGGGAGTGTTTTGTGTGTGTGTGTGTGTACGTAAGGCATCAAGCGACATTTACCCTGGAGACTAATTTCCTTCAATGTCACTGCATATTTACCCCAGAGCTAAGTTAAGCCATTGCAATAATATTGTTAGTTTTGTAATCATCACAACTGTGCTGACGTTCTATTACTTACTTTCACTGTTGGCACTCTTAATACGCCGTTTCATTGTAATCTGGTGGGAAATTTTCTTATTGCCCCAAATGCATTTATGCAAAATAAGTAAAAGTGTAGAAGACAGAAAATTTACTCACTTGTGCTAATACATTTACACATGTATACATATACATACGTGTATATGCGGTGAAGTGGTTCCAATTGGCCATGCTTGTGATGGAGTATTTGATAGGTCTCGATCTCTTAGACGATAACGCAGCTTCCTGTCGATCCTATTTGAAAAAAATAATTTTTTGGTGAAAAAAAAATCAAAGGAAGACTAATTTGTATTGTAAATAACGATAAAAATTGTAATGACGAATCGTTTATGTATTTCAAAATATAAATTTTTTTAATTATTGATCTAACTACTTACTTATTTACCAATAATATTTATATTTTTTGTCAAATGGATCGACCTTCCTCCATAAATACAATTTTTTTGGATAATTCCTTGGTCCACTTCATGTTAATCTAAGCAAAAAGCTATGTACATATGTACCAAATTTCAAGTAAATCGAACTTTGAGTACGATTATTTAGAATAATGCGGTCCTTGGCCCACTTTCAATTTTTTTCGTGTAAACCTTCTCAGGAACTTCAGAAACCATCTGACGAAATTTTAAGTCGATCGGTAGATCATTTTTGGAGATTTTCAGAGAGAAAAACCGACTATTTGGAATAAAAGTAATGAATTTTACGAGGAAAAGTTAGGTTACAATATTGACTTTTCTCGTAGACCTGTCGGTCATTTTTAGCGCGCTGATATCTATCTTCGAGATTTCTACAAGTTCTCTAAATTATAAAGACCCATGTTGTCTGCGTCGTAATCTGCACAAGCCCGGGGTGAAGCAGTGAAGGTGCTATTATGTCTCACTCGTCCATGACTCTCAGTAATGCCATTTTCAATGTATTTGATGTTAATAGTTGGGACCTGCCATTAGAATATCAACCGTTCTATGGTCTTTTACAGAAGTTCTGTTCTGTTTTGTTGTTGTTGTTGTTGTTATTGTTGTTGTTGCTGCTGCTGCTGCTACTGCTACTGCTGCTGCTGCTGATGTTGTTGTTGTTGTTGTTGTGGTTGGTGATGATGATGATGAGATGACGATGTTGTTGTTGTTGTTGTTGT